>JAVQJD010090758.1:0-48442 GCA_036023655.1 Nannoperca australis
TAACTTCCCTACCGCGCCCCTCTGCATATAATCTTTTGCATAAATTGCTCAAATATTTTCCTTTTAAGGTTTGTAGTACAGTTACTGGCTCATATAAGCATACACACATTTCCTTACAAGGGACCTTTAATCCACTTCTCTGATAAACTAAGCCTTTCTTCCTCCCCACGTCACATACTCTGATTTACATTACAGGGGTCATTCAGACTGTGCTGTATGCATTTGGTTACTGTCTAGCAAGTGCATGCACCCTGTTCTATTAATACAGAGCTTCCTGTCTATAAAGCACGTTTGACATTTAATAATCACTTCCTCATTATCAAGCAGAGTAACATAAAAGTATTTGGAGTCATAAGCTTCATATAATAACACATAGCTAAAAAGCAGTATCAAACAATGGATAAGAAACATATTTGAATCTTACATGACCCACATGTTTACCACATGAGTCTCTCATTAACCCCATTTCCAGCAGCAGCAGGTAGCCATTTCCAGCAAATACAAATGACCAGATTAACCCATTGCAAACTATCTTTCTAGTACAGCTGACAAAGTGAAGAGAGCTGTTTATATAATAATTTATATTAAATAGTTAACGTGAGATATTTTTCTCAAGACCTAAAAGTAGAGTGAATGTTGGACTTGCCAGCTGGCTGTAGAATATTGACATATTTTTACTTAACGTTAACTTTATTTAAGGGTGTGCATCTGCAAGCTTGGTTTGGAGATATTCTGCCCCCTAGTGACCAAATATCAACTAACACAGCTTTAACTAACGGGAGAAACCAACTTCACTATTTGGGGAAATGAACTAGAAAACAAACTTTAAAACAAATGCCTGATGATATGATCATGCAGCAGACAACTGACTACTGGAAGCATGCACAATTATTTAAAATGATCTTTAATAAAATCCGGTTTACACGCAGCAGCAATTTTAAAAAAAAACATTTAGCAGCATGTATAACTGCACACAATAGCTACACACTGGCTTCCCTCGTGTCCTCCCCCTCCTCTACTCTCCAGTAAAGGAGGACTCCAGACATTTTCATTGGTCCCGGCGGTGAGAGGAGGAGGAGGAGGAGGAGGAGGAGAGACCGACGGAGTGGCACGAATTCCTCAGCGCTCCTCGGGTTTCTTGAATTCACGGACCTCCTGCTCGCCTGCGTCCCGAGAAACATCCAGACCAGCTCCCCTCCTCCGAGCAGATCCCCCGACCGGTGCCGCTTTTAACAAAATGGTAACACTGAAAGTAGCGTTTTCCCTCAAGTCCCCCCCCCCCCCAGCTGCTTAGGGACTGCTGTTAAACTCTTCTCATCTTTCTCTTTTCGCCCAACGTGACTTTTCCCTCTTTTTAATGATTATCTTTCATTTTCTAGATGTGGAGAAGTGTCGCCGCGCTCCTTCTGCTGGCCGCGGCTGTGTGCGGCGCGGAGGTAAGTTTGGCTTTATTCCTTACTCTGAAACTAAAACGGTTGCCTTTGCAGTACACATCTGTACTGGACGCTTTGTAACCCGCGCGTCTGGGGCGACGTGAACGCGGCAGCTTTGTTCGCAAAAGGCGAGCTAGAAAACATCTGGAAAAGGGTCAGAGTCAGTCTGCTATCCCGACACTACACGGTGCTGTGCTGGGAATGAGACATTCACACAGCCGGGTTGTGCTGAGCCTATGGCTCGTTACAGTATTTATCTTCTTAAGGAGAACCAATTATGCCATTATTGTTGGCACTCTGCGCAATTACGAGCTCCATTGTGGAGACAATCAGGCTCACAGCTGAAGTAAATTGCCTCTGGGACAGCTTCTTTCAACAGGGATAGCATTCTTATTTCCAAAAATTATTATGCTACTCAGATTGGCATTTCTGTGTGTTTTTCCCCCTCCAACCTGAAACAAACGCTCACATTTTGCTTTCTGCCGGACCACACACAGACAGAAATACTCCTCCTTGTCTCAGATTCTTTTCTCTTTTTTTTGTGGAGTTGTGAACTTAACAGCACAGCAAAAGCTGACAAAGTGACAGACAGCTGTGAAAAGAAAAGAAGGGAGGGCTGGGCGTTTGTGTGCATCTCACAACCTCTGCTGGCCTTGGAGTTTGACGGCCCTCATCATCATTATTGTGGGATGCTTCGGTGAAAACGCTCCGCCGACCGGCAGCTGCCCTGATGGCACACAAACACCACGTTTGGGTGGTCAGCCGGAGAGCATGTGTGCTTGTCAGTTTACTCAGGGGTGGTGAGTGTGCTCAAGGGTTGTGAGAATAGTCACCTTATGGGTCTCGCACTGCAGCGCTAAGTAGTCCAGCCTCTTGAGTAAACACAGAGATAACGTGCCGTTAGATTAGCCGGCCCGGTTGCCCCACAATCTTCTCATCTAACTGTCCGTGAGAGGGAGGGTGTTTCCCAAAAATGTCAAACTATTCCTTTAAGAAACAGAAACGCACGCACGCACATACTCGCCAGATGGTGGCCGATGGCCTCACCCTCATTGGACACAGCTGTTGAACACCTGGCTTTGTGTTGACTTCTCTGTTGACCCGCACAACAGTTGCAGGCTGGGGGTATAAACAGGGGAATAGCTGTAGCCTAATTAGAGGATAGATTTTTCAAACACTAGCAGCTACGCCAAACGCAAAACACAAAGATAAACTAATCGTCTGCTGCCTTGTCTATCTTTATAGCTTCTCGCAGATGGGCATTAGTGTCTCAAAACCACTCATAGCCTGACATGTAGGCCTTCCCCGCTGACCTTCCGCTCCTGCTCCACCTTGGAAAATGTGCCATTGTGTGCGCCTTTATTGGATTCACGGCCATGATCTGTGAGGTATATGGCATGGTGAAGACAGAGCACACAGCAGAGTGTGTTCAGCGTACCCACGGAGTTAATGGGTAGGCATTAGAAAGGCATCTATTCTCCGAAGGCAATTACCCTGATAATATATGGCCTGTTGACTGGCTGTGGGAAGGGCCTGAACTGGCATTCCAGTGTGCTGTCTGAAGGAGGTCAACAAGTTGCGGCAAAGCTATCACACGAGTGGATCTGATGAGCCTACAGGGTGTGTATTTAGGTTATGTTTGGGTGAGGGGATGTGTGTGAGATGTATTGTATACACCGCTGAGAAGACTGATAAAAACAGGATTCTTCGTGTGTGAATTGATGTGTTTATTTTCTGGCACGAGTGCATGGGGATTCAAATCTGGACACTATCTGCTTTGTTATGAAGCAGAAAACCCGTGTGCTCCCTGAGGTGAGAAATTGCAGTGTTTGAAGACGAGCAGCTCAGAGATGTAGTGTGGCGGGGCGGCCTGGGTCGGGACTCTGTGCGGGCTGGAAACCAGATATGCATCTTGTGAATAAAATGCTGAAGTCTTACTCAGACACACCAGGAGCTTGGTATGCAAAGGAGGTCGAGATGCAGGCATAGTGAAAGCCATACGAGTTTGCAGCCTCGGGGGACATGTGCGCACACACACTCGCAAATAAACAGAGGAGAGGAGTGTTGATATTTCTGTTTTTATGGCATGTGGTGTTATTGTATTATTCTGCATCATCCGCGGTGACGGGGGGAACGACACAGTGGTTAATTTAGTTATCTGCACCGGCTCTGGATCTTGAAAAATTCAGACGTCAAAGGGGGGTCAGCCCAACGACGCAACCAGACAAGCTGTCCTCCCAGAGTTGAGAGGAGGAAGAAGAAGAAGCTGGTTCCCTCGTTGAGGCCCTGGATCTGTACCAGACTCCGACTGAGCCACGGACTCTCAGGAACCCCGCCATGTTGCCATGTGGATGCCTGTTTTCTCTCATTCAAGGTGGGCTAAAAATATCTGCCCAGGTGGCGGAAACATGAGCATGAGGGGACGCTGTGTCCTCTGTCTGTATCAGCCTGCTCTAATTACTGTGGCCCAACATCCAGTCATGGATCCTGCGCAGGGAGGGTGGATGGCGGTGAGACAGAGTGATGTAAAACAGAAAGGAGATGGAGCCACAGTCGTGCAATTATAGCAGAGGAGATTGGGGGTGAGGTAAGACTCGGTTGTGTAGTGAGGGGGTAGAGCGACAGAAGGGGGTGGGGGGGTGAACTGTGTTTCATGTCCCTGCAGTGTGTTCTCTTCACTCTTGGCTTGGCTTAAAAGGAGTCCTCATTTAGCTTAGCAGCTGTACTGTTGTCTTATCATTACCGGCATTCTGCACTCAAAGGCACCACATGAATTAACACACGCACGCGCGCACACACACACACTCACACGCACGCACGGACACACTAAAGACTAAAGTCTACTCACAGGGTTTGCGAGTAAGAGATAATGAATATGTAACATAAAAACTTACTCATGCATACTAAAAGTTAAACATATAAGTGGCAAGGCGTAAATCAGTTCACTCGGGAGAAGAGGACTCAGTGAATGCAGGTTCTAAAGGGCAACAATTTCTCATTGTTTTCCTCTTTTGAGCTCACAGTCAAAAGCAATAAATCAACACCAAAAGCGTGATGTGTTAAAGCATTTTTTTGTATTCCAAGGACACACAGTTTTACCTCAGTGCGAGTTTTCCGATAAGCTCAATTGTCAAAAAGAACAAAAACAACAACCTCATACAACCCATTTACATCTGCCAGAGATCATCCCGTATCCAGCGGCCTGTGAAGAGGACGCAGCTTGAGATAAGGCCCTGCATCTGAAATTCCGTTTGCTTGATGAAAAAAAGGGGGTCACTGTGGGAAGTATGTTTAACTGGCTGGCACTGTTCTCTCCAATTGGAATAGTTAAATTATTGCACCATTAACCAGAAATCCTTGACAACGACTACATCTAGAGTGGCTCATTTACACGTCTGTCAAGTGGTTTATGTAACACATTTAATTTTCTTGTAATGCGTGTGATCTGAGATGTGTGCTGTAATGCAGTTCTGTCACTGTGCTGTTTTACCCAGCCACCAATGTAGTCTACAGAACACATTTTTATAGCAACAAAAGAACTACAGCTATACTGTTTCCGTTTGTGAGAGATTTAATGATGTTGGGTAACATTTTCAGTTTCTCTTTTATAGATCTGAAACAGTTAGTCAACAACCACGCATCATATTTTAAAAGCTACTGTATGCTAAAGCTAAAAAGCTAAACTCTGTCACGTATTGATAATCTTAATCTGTGAAGTGACCAGTAACTCCAGCTGTCAAACAAATGTAGGGGATCTAAAGTAGCATGAAATGGAAATATTCAAATTAAGTACTTCAAATTTATACTAAGCACTTGAGTAAATGTCCTTAATGACATTTCATCAAAAACAAGGTAAACACCACCAAACTGTATTATTTAGTGAATGGAGCTGGCTCTGATGTAATTATTGGAGTATTATAGTATTAAGTATTATATTGTTGCTTAACTGTATTTAAGTATGAGAAAGTGTATATCAATGTATAAATAGGCCCAAAAACAAAGTAGGGGGATGATCAACAGTGGATCAATAGACACTGAATTTAGGGTTGCAACACACAGGTACTTTCATTATTGATGAATCTTGTTTTTTCTGACCAGCAGTCCAAAACCCAAATTCATTCAGCTAACTGTAATAGATGACAAGGAAAGCAACAAAGCCGCATGCTTGAGAAGCTGGAACCTCATTGACTATTCATTTTAGCTCTATCTCTCTTGTGTTCTTTTGTCAAAGTTTGAGAAATCTCATTTTCTATGAAATAAGGGGGAAATAAGATAAGAGACGTGGTCCGTGTCCCAGGTTAAAATTGTAGGGTTGTGTCATTGACCGTCTGACATGGTAAAGGCTGTCACTTCTGAGCAGGTTTGAAATGGCTGCACAAACTGTGCAAACACATCCTGCAGTCTGAAAATTATTTTTCCTTCTACAAACGTGTTGCAGCCGTTAGCCCCGATACTGGCCTCAAAGAGGGAGCACAGAGGAGGGCAGGGAATCTACTCATTCCCCTGGCCTGAGCCTAGCATGAGCCCCCCCTCCCTTCCTCTCTCCCTTCTTTCCTGGCAGTGGAAAAATGCCCAGAACAGAGCAGGGGTGGGAGAGAGGGAACATTAAGGTGACAACATGGATGGAGACTAAAAGAGAGCAAAGGATTTGGGGGGAAATTAGGTGAAATGATTGGATCACGAACAAGAGAAAGACAGACATTGTAAGAGATGACAGAATCTGTACTTTACACAGACAATGATGACAAGAGAGGAATGTAGAGTAGAGGACTGGGTGGATAAAGGTGGGATAGTTCTGTATGCGACTGGCATGGGGTCAGGGGACGCTTTTGTCAACAGGGTTCACATGGGAGGGGTAGGCCAAGGGTGGTGCTGTGTTCATAGCATTTTATGTTCTCTGGTGACATTAACTGCTAGCAGATGTGGCTCTGCCCCAGACTTATGACTTATTTCCTGCTTTTCTTTAGCTTCTCTCTCTCTCTCTCTCTCTCTCTCTCTCTATTACTTTCAGTTTTTTCTCTCTTCCTTCCTTCCTTCCTTTCTTTCTTTCTTTCTTTCTCTTTCTGTCTATCTTTCCTGCTTTTGTTTCTTCTTGTTTCTATCAGGGTGTAGTTGTTACATTTCAGCTCTTGAACGACGGGGGCTGGTGGGTGTAAAATAAGAGGCTGCAGACTGGGGTGACATCATCCTGTCTGTTGGTGCATTCCTTTCGCGCTGAATAAGAAGCAGCGAGGAGAACAGATCGGTGTAAACCGGTCGTTACCAAGGGTCCCTTTGTTTCTACAGGTTTAATCTCAGACCTGGGCCCCCTAGAGAGTGTTTGAGACCACCCGTAGAGCCCTTACAAATAGCTCATATCTTTATACCACAAACTTACTTATCTTTATAATAAGTCTTACTTTGGCCTCATTATTCCAAGGACACATCCTGTCAGTTCCACTATCAATTCATTCTCATAAAAATCCTTGAAATACTAACGAATACTTTGTTACTGTATGTCTAATCTCAAGACGTGTTAAAGCACAGAAGAAACTGAACCTGATTTGATATGTAAGAAGATACAGTTGAAGTGATTCAGAAGCAAGAAAAGGCCAGAGATTTGAGAAGGAGCAACTTTAATTATTGAGGGCAAATGCTTGAGAAAACCACAGCCGATGATAGTCTGCTATGTTTTTCCCCTGTGAAATAAATTCCTTAAAGGAGGAAACTGGTTCATAGTTAGCGTACAGTGTGTGGGGAAAGAGTGTTTCTCATTCTTCCTTGGCTGTGCTCCACTTGTCTTCTGGTAAGGCCTGGTTAGAGGGAAGGAGAAGTGAGAGGGAGGTCTTTATGGGCAGAAGGAGACGAGCTGTTCCGTTTGAGCCCTCACTGTCCTTTTCGCTCCTGGCGTGCGTCCACATCTCATGAGGCTGGCGAGTGCTGGACAACCTAGAGCTGGAAAGACAATACAAGGAAAAAACGGGAAATGCTGTAGAGGGGGAGAGCAGGGGCACCTCTCTGACCTAAATACTGAGGAGATTTTGGCTCAAGACGAACTCTGTCAGACCCCAGCTGAGGCACAACAGAGCTCAGGAATGTTCCCCCTACCGCCTGATTTTGTCTACATGCCTCATTTTCACATCTTTTTCTCCCTCCATTGTTTCACTTCCTTGTGATTTTAAACTTGCTTGTAACACTGGTTTGCATTTTGAGGTTGCGAGGGCTTCCTTGCTGTGAGCGCATTTGTCAGTCCATCTGTCAGTCTGAGACTCCCTGTTGCTGTAGTGAAGTACATGATGTAGGGAATGGAGTCATTTCAGGAAAGAAACCAAGAATAATAGCGTTCTGCTTGCAGTTGCATGAAGTTTACATACACTGAAACATATTCAAACTCATTAAAAATCTAAATACTCGTATAAACTGTATAAAACCTAAAGAAAACATGCTTATTCCCTTTCTTGCTGAGTGTTAGATAAGAACATTGACACCACAATCTTGTCTATAGGCTAAATATGAAGCTACAGCTAGCAGCAGGTTAGCTTAGCTTAGCATAAAGACTTGAATAAATAGACAAAATCAGCACCTCTAAAGTGTAAAAACAAGTTTACATGCCAGTTTCCCCTTTTTCCAGTCATTATGCTAAGCTAAACTATCCTGCTGCTAGCTGTAGCTTCATATTTACTATATGAGAGTGGTATTGATCTTCTCTTTACTCTCAGTTAGAAAGTGAATGAGCGTATCTCCAAAAATGTCAAACTATTCCTCTCATGCCTTTATCTTTACATAATATCCCCATATGCAATAAAATCTTCAATATTATAATTCTGTTTAAAGCACAAAGTTTGTGCTCATTATAAACGGCTGCTAAAAAGTATCTAAATGGAGACAGATTGATGCCTTAAGGACACAGCTGGAAGCTTTAATGCATGCCTTGACTTGACTGCCTCATCTGTTCATATCAGCATCATTGTGATAAGTCCCTAATGAGGTCTGAAATATAATTTCTTTGATGAATAACTGAGTTTTGGTGCATTAGCTGTCAAATCCAAATCAAATCAAAGAGCAGTTATCAGATCGTGTAACCATGTACCCTTGTTGTTTTTTCTCATTATTTCAGCAGTATGTTTCTAGTAGTATAGAATCAAAACACTATTAACTGCTTCCATGCTGAGAATAAAATCCAGAGCCTTTTTTCTTACAGACCAGACATGTATACTAGTGACCAGAATGAATAGAAACATTATTACGTGTCCATCTTCTTGTAGCCTATCCTTCTGGGACAATTTTGTGTTAATATTTCAAGTAGTCAAATAGCATAATATTTTATTCATCAGAACACCCACCAGACCTGCTGTACCTTCAGGGAAGGTGGAAAATGTTTTGTCAAATGTTTGTATCTTTTACACTGAGGTGCCAGCTTACAGGATACATCACGCTATATCCACTAAATCCAATAACACAGCCCTGCAACAAATCCTATCTTTATGAAGCTTATCATATTCAGTTATTGTTGAAACTGATGCAACTCAAGTTGAACCACCTTTCACATTTTTGTAATGCAGTATAATTCAACAGCACCGGAAAGTTCAACCTCCACACTGAGAAATCAACACCTCTCCAACACGGCCTCAAGAAAAGCTCAATATGAAGTTATTGGATTGGATTGCATTAACAAAGTTGTATTTAAATGATCTTAATCGCTATAGAAAGTCATATTGTTGTGTAATCCATTAATGGAAAGGTTAAATTAAGTATTTAATACATTTATTTTTTTCAAGAAACTACCATCATACTGTTGGTCACTGTAGGCATACCCATGGCAGGGTGTTTACAGTTCGTAAATCAATGTTTCTATGCTAATGAGGGGCAGGGTGCATTGTGGGAATGGATTCACAGTGACTGTAAAGTGACACCCACAGGAGAGAAGCATTGATTGGCCTGCTAGATCAATGGAGCATCACAGGGATACACACACACACACACACACACACACACACACACATATGCACAAAACACAAATCAGGCAGTTAAAGACAGATAAGCTCAATTACTCATACTGTTGTGTGTATGGACCAATGGAGATAGATGTTCTAATGTGTTTCTGTGTGTGTGTTAGTGGATGCAGATTTAGCCTTGCTGCTGTTCCACTGCTGCGTCCTTATCGACAGTGGAAAATGAAAGAGGCTTTTGGAGTTTCTTTTTAACTGAAGAGAAAATACATTGCCCTTTAACTCCAGTCTGCCTCAGCATGGAGCCATTCAACACGTGACAGGGGAGGATTTGACTTCAGAGCCTCCTCAACCCCGCCTCTCTTGTATCTTCACCATCTACCTGTTTCTTAATAGTCAGACCCTGCACAGCTTCCTCCTTTTATTCTCCTCTCTCTGCTCACTTACTTTCCGACAATGTCTTCCATCTAGCTCTGCGAAGCGGGTCTCGGCTCACTGGCATGTCTCTTTGCAGCTGTAAAAGGGCATGGCACTGGGAATAAGATGACAAGACAAAGAGAATTACAGCAGAGGATAAATTAAAGTGCACTAGACTTGAATTGAAAGTCTAGTGGCACCACTCAGAGATAGGAAGATGGAAATTATGCACTGAGGGTTTTGAGAAATGTCCCTTCAATTTTTTAATCTTCTTAACACCTTTAAATAATTTTTACCCATTGACAAAAAGATTGAAACTGAAAATAATTGAGGGAAAAGTGGCAAAAGTCGAGGAAAATGAGCTGTGAAATGTGTGTGTATATATATATATATATATATATATATATATATATATATATAAATCAGTTTTTATGCTTGAGGCAGCTTTCTGTATGAAGGCCTCTGCTTAATCTGCTGTGATTCACCAGTCCCTTATCAGAGCTCTGGCTACTGTGATTGGTTTTAAATGGGAGAGAAGGAAATAAGGCGGTATTTGTTGGCTGCAATGAAATATTTATGTAATTTAAGTAGGACACCCACAGTGGGTGTGTTTGTTTTTGTATGTGTTGAATTTGTACATTGTTGTCTGCTCTGATGGTTAATGAGTTAATGACTGTGTTTACTCTAGTATCCCAGTTATGTTGGGATCAAAACCAGGTTAAGACTCAACACCAGGATACTAGTGTGCATGTAAATATACTCAATGATGGTGCATGTAATGGATCATGTCTTCCCACTCCTGTTCATGGCAACAATGAAGGCTACACGCAGGCATAATTTACGACCACACGAGGCAGTGTCCCCGTCGCTTTGTCCATAATTTCCTACAGTCTGTGTCAATCATAAAATCTGAACAACACGTACCAAGCCCCATAATGAGATCACAGCAGATCTCATTATCAGGCTTGGTTCCATTTGATTGACACTTCTGTGATCTCACCACAACAGGAGCCTGTAAATGCTCTCACCATAGCAACAATCCACTTGAATTGGCTGCATAAAGCAGCTGTGTGCCTCTGTATTCATTAGTTAAATGTCAGAGATCCTCTGCTGATTCTGCTCGGAGAGACATGGACAGTTTACACCAGATTAATCTAAGGGGTTTATGCATTATTCATGTTCTCATTGAATGTTTCAACAGGTTTCAACAGGCTCCTAGCCCATCTGTGTCTAACTGAATTGTCCAACATGCTCAAAGCCACAGGGATTGCTTTGAAGATTTTCCATGACCTCAACTTTGGAGTGCAAGTGTGTGTGTGTGTGTGTGTGTGTGTGTGTGTGTGTGTGTGTGTGTGTGTGTGTGTGGTGTGTGGTGTGTGGTGTGTGGTGTTTGTGTTTGTGTGTGTGTCTTTAAATCGTGCATAGAAAGGAACCAAAAACCCACAATCTCATCACTTTGGGGTTAAAGCTGCTAAACTGCGGTGCGTGCATGTGACTGCCCCCTCCTCCCGGCAGTCATCTTGTTATTTGCTATCATTAGTGAGCGTATGAGAGTTTGGTCACAAGAATCCAGCTTTACTTTAACCCACATACCAGAACCTGGACACACAAACACACAGAGTCTTGGAAGCCAGCTCACGTGCACTCATATACAGGGGGCCTACTTTCTGTCTCGCTCTTATAGGAAACAGCGGTTGAAGGAGGAGGAGGCGAGTCTCGAAAAAGAGGGAGGAGAAAAGATTTCACAGAGCATGGGAATGGGCCCAAAGGAAAACACAGCTCAGACTCCAGATGTGGAAACACCCTGTACACACACACAAACACCCCCCCCCCACACATACACACACACACACACAAACATACACACATATACAGCCTACAAAGACACACAAATAGGGAAAAGAGGAGGTAATGAGGGTCATAAAGCAGCTCTTGGAGCGCCGCTTGGCGTCTTGTGATTGGTTGGATTTTTTTGCGCCAGTTAACTCATTTTTTGGCAAGTCCACCGGCAAGCTTGTACAACAAACAGACGAAAGATAAAGAAACAATGGCATGGAAGAGAACATGAGACAGACAAAAAAAAGAGAAACTTTTAACTGACACAGAAAGACTAGAAACATAAGATTTTTAGGAAGGGGAATCTTTGAGCTGACAGAGTGGTTGTAGGCTGGTATGGTCTCATTGTGCCTTCATTCTTTGTTCTCATTGCACACACACACACACACACGATACTTGTTGTTGTTTACATCCCAGCTGTTTTAATCTGCGGCACTGCCATGTTTAATCTACAGACACACACACACAAAAAGACATCAGCTTCATTGCTTCAAAGTGCAGTATGGTCAGCTGTCAGTTCTTGAGCTGAGTCTGGCCATTGTTGACATGGCAACCGTTCTGGCAAACATAAGTGACCAGAGACCTCAATAAATGTACAGAGACTTAAACATATACTGGATGTGCTAAGGAACAGGGATAAGGCAGCATCTAGGAAGCGTTATAATACAAATGGGTTATTTCAACTGATTTAAAAATCTGCATATTGATCCAGATCTAAATCAATACACCTTGTGATAGCTAATAGTGCTGTATATATATATATATGTAGATTACATTTTTATAATATCTATAATCATGCCCAGAATATTAGGACTTTTCAAGGGAGTCAGTCTTGACCGCAAAGTTACAGTCATTTGAATGAATCATGTTGATAAGGCAGCGCCACCTAGAGGGGAAATGCCATAAAACTTTGCTGTACGGCACAGAGTTGATAATATCCACGTGTCTGTTTAAGTTTGGCTGAAATGACACGGTGTGCGAAGCAGTGTCAGATAGGCCACACTTACAGTTGTATTTGGGTTTATTCAAATATGTAAAATGATGTACTAAATAATTGTATCGCATCCTGTGCCCTTGGCCTAACCTTTCACAAAACGTCTTTTAAATCTGTTAAGTTGTTAAGTCGTTGCTGTCTAACAAATAGAGAAAAAGAAGTGCTAATTCAAAAAGTGTGAATCATTCATATTATGGGATTATGTGTTAGTATCATACTTGTAATTTGGATCCCTTAGTGTTTGGTATGTGTTTTGTGGTCAACACCTCCACAGTGCTTTGAATTAAGCATCTTACTGTAATAGGGCAACAGCGCCGTCCCATGTGTGAAACCTGTAGAAACCAATAGTATCTAAGAAGTGCCAACAATGTGTTTCCTTCCTTTCAGGAGCCGCAGAGCAAGAGCAAAGTGTGTGCCAATGTGTTCTGTGGGGCCGGCAGGGAGTGTGCTGTTAGCGAGAAGGGGGAGCCCAGCTGTCTGTGCATAGAGGTGAGTGTCGGGTGTGTGGCTTTGCACAGACCAAGTGACGTTACTTCCACACAAGAAAGGAGGATGAATGTAAGAAAATAAAGAGAGAGATTTGTCAATTCATTGTCATTCTCTCTCTCTTTTTTCAGAGCTGCAAGCCCCACAAGAGGTCAGTGTGTGGCAGCAATGGTAAAACCTACAGGAATCACTGTGAGCTCCACAGAGATGCTTGCCTGACCGGCTTGAAGATCCAGGTGGCCCACGATGGACACTGCCAGGGTATGAGCAGGAGCCTGTGGCACCACAATACAAGATCTCACCACAGGGTCCTTTAGTAGCTGTTTTGGAGCTTTCTGTAGCGTCACACAATCTCCCTCAGCTGGAGTTTGCCCAGTTTTTATGAAATTGTAGATGTTAAAATGTCCTTTTCCTTTAAGATTTTCCTTTCTCGTCCATGCCGGCTTAAAAGTTGAGATTGAAAGCTCCTTATTAATCGTAGTGATAGTATCGTCATCAGCTGTTTCCAAGGTGACTTGTACAATCCAGTAAATTACACCCCCAAGCGTGGTTGAGGACATAATAATGTTATCATTTATATTTAAAGAGAAGTTATTACCGAGGGCAATAAAATGTTCTCATAGTCCGAGGTACTTCCCTCTTCCCTTTAAGAGGGAAAGCATTTGCTGGTGTCACTGAATACAGTGAATTTAACTGATTAGTCTTTGATCTCTGAACTAGCCTATATTCATGGGATTGATAATATAACATGACCGGGTTGATAGTCAACCATGTAAGGCTGCCCACACATCATGTCACTGAGGCAAACTGTCCATTCACACTCCTGGGGTCGTATACACAAACATTCTGAGACCTTGTAAATTAGTCAAATGTTTTTATTAATATTTCTTCTACCTATTTGTTTTCCTATTAGTCATTTTCTCCTCAGCTTAAGAAACTCTTAAGCCTTTTAAAAGTCCTCTACCATACTCCTAACAGTTTTAATTCAATTCAATTTTATTTATATAGCGCCATATCACAACAAAGCTATCTCAGGGCACTTTTTCGTATAAAGCAGGTCGAGACCAACTTCTATATTAACAAAGATTTCACCACAGGAGTATCACACTCTGTTAAGGGCTAAGATGCTTTATGAATAACTTTAATCTTTACCAGGATCTAGTCATAACTGTAAGGGGAAATTCTTAGAGAACGTAATTATTCATCACTGAGCTCTAAGTGAACATCACTTCATTCACTAGAACAATAGAAGTACTAGGAAGCTCTATGAATACGACCCTTGGTCTTGACTTATCTATTAATGCATTTAATATTAGCGTTATTAGTGTTCTTATCTTGAGTGAACTTTCACTGCTCATACTTGGTCATGTCACACTCTTTGTGTCCCCGCTGACCTGAACATTGATCAGAGCTGTGATAGTTATGTCACATTGTCCTCTTTACAGACCTTTGGCCATATGCTCATTGACAGCCAGGTTTATCTCCATTAATCTGAATTAACGCTGTTCAATTGATTGATTTTTTTAATTTTTATGTTATATTCTTTCTCTCTTTTTTATTAACTTTTAGAAAAGAAATCAGAGCAGGCAGTTGCCAGTCCAGGTGAGTTTGTGATCATATTGCTTAAAATTTTCATTTTAGTGAAATAATCTTTATTGTTTTGTTTGATCTTCACTTTAACCATCTAAATTAAGATTAGTTTTGGATTTAGGTCATGGTTCACAGATGGGTTAAGGCTAAGTCAGGAAGATGTGGCTATTATATCTGCACAACCACTGTATTTTATGGTCTAATGGAAAGGACATAATGAACATACTGACGTATGCACAAAGGGACAGGGGTCAATCTTGAAATAGCTTTCAAGATAGATTTTATCCTTTGGATTATTCATTAATTTTGTTGATTTATGGAAATGTTCCCACCCCTGCAGTGGTGTGCTATGCTGCTGACCGCAATGAGCTGAGGGGTCGTGTGATCCAGTGGCTGCAGACTGAGGTTGTCCCAGACGGCTGGTTTGCCAAGGGATCCAACTTCTCGGACATCCTGCTCAAGTACTTCAAGGTGAGCTTCTTTTCTTTGTTGGAGTGCGGAAAGACAGAATGGACCTTGGTCTCTGTTATTGCACACAATCGCTACAACACCATTCTTTTTACAGAATACCCTAGTTTATTTATCCGCGTGGGCCTCCTCCAACCACCGCCTCAGACTGTGTCTAATTATTCATGTGACAGACCTTTCGAGTGTGTCAACTGATGGTTGTAATTTAATTTAATGAGGATCTCTGTCCTGCAGAGGAGGACCCCTGCGACTCTATGGGCTGACATGAATGACATTTAAACAAATGAATAGTTTGCTTAAACAGCAGAATTTATATGTCTGTTTTTTTTCATTATAAAAATATACTGCATATTTTGAGAGCATAGATACCGCTTGCTTGATATAGGATCTCATGAATGTTTTCTATTCAGCTATTTCAAAAGGCTTCGTTAAGTCGCCATGCAGAGACAGTATTACAGAACATGTAGGTAAACTAGCAGCTCTTATGTTCATTCAGTATGAGCAATTAATATGCAAACATATTAAGAAGTGTGCCAAAAATGTCTATATGAATCTATATGAATAGAATTTTTTCTGCTCCTACACCCAGTTCTGCTCCAGCCCCAGTTGAAAAAATGACAAAATAAATACATGCTCTGAGTAGAGCCGGTACTTGAGGTGCTTATGTCAAATTGAAATCACTTAAAATCCGAGTTATGGGGTGATTGTCATGGCAACTGGTGTGCTCGTGGTATTTTTGTGGCAGTGACTGCAATTTTACTGGCAGCCTGACTGACCCGTCTCTCAGAAACGCCAACGGTTTCCTTCAGTTATTTTCAGTACACACACACACACACAATGTAATGTTTGTATGAGATTTAATTATATTATTATCTTATTGTTTATATTCTACCGCACATAGGCGTTAACAGTGCCTTTCCCGTGTCTGTCCGTTTTTCTGCAGTCGTATGACAATGGTGATGCTCAGCTGGACTCCACAGAGCTGCTCAAATTCATCCAGCAAAATAACTCGGTGGTGGAGTTGCAGTCCTACGCAGACCAGGAGAGCAACAAGCTGCTCAGGTCAGTGTGTTTGTTTGTGGGTTTCCATGTTTCCATGAGTGTGTTTGAGGTCAGGGTGGAGGCAAGAATGGCCACTGTGTGCATTCTTTCATGTTTTGTCCCAATTTCACTTTCCCTTCAAACTTTTTTTGTGTTAATGCTTGCACATACAGATCCATACCTATGTGCTGTGGTGCTATTTTAAGCTACGCAGTGTGAGTCATTGAACCCGATAAAGCCACTACAAACTTTACTGAAGGCCTCCCGTGGGAACTCGCACTAGCGTAAACATCTGTGCTCTGTGGAACAAAACACTCTAAACTAATTAATATTTCTACAGTATGCTTATTTTTTCTGTATTGTTGTGTTGTCACTGTATAGAGCAGCTAATATTTATTCTGTATTTGCTATATGTTTGTGCTCCCCAGGAGCCTGTGTGTTGATGCCCTCATTGAGCTCTCTGATGAGAACGCTGACTGGAAGCTGAGCTTTGATGAGTTCCTCAACTGCCTGAAGCCTGGCTTCAATCCACCAGAGAAGAGTGAGCTAAAACTGATAGTATATATACTGTGGCATAATATAAAATAAAGGTACACACCGCTAGATACAGGATATGTGTGCATTGACATAAGCTCAGTCAGGCAGTCCAGCAGTCCAACAATCCTCAAATTGCTACTCTTTTCTGAATAGTTTGAGACACATTTAGAGTTTTGTTGTAGTCAATTCTACTCAGTCATGTGATGCAACTATATCTAGGATAAAGTTCACAGGAAGTGGAGAGAAAGCTAACATCCACTGTGGAGCACTGAACCTTGGAGATTCACCAGACTCAAGGACACACACACACACACACACACATATTTGTCTGGCTTTGTGTATTTGTGTTTAGAGATTCCAGATTCTCCACATACATAGGGTTGCTTTGGTTGCTTTTTAAAAAAACACAATGCCTGCCACACAAATTCTGCTCAGCGTGGGAGTCGGCAGATTTGCTGACTTCTCATCAGTAAGTTAAAACTTGCCGGAGGCATGAAACTTTAAAATTAAGCCACTGGATGAAGTCTTGGTCATGGAAATTGACTACAGTGAAATGCTATTTCTATTATGATTTTACTACAGTCTGTCTGTTCTATTCTGCAGAATGTGCCTTGGAGGATGAGACATATGAGGACGGAGCAGAGACCCAGGTAGAGTGTAACCGCTGTGTTTGTGCATGCGGTAATTGGGTCTGCACCGCTATGACCTGCACTGGTAAGTTAAGATACTGGAGATTCTTTTGATCACTTTAATCAACTCACACTTTAAGGCAAATGCCCCATGACCATTTATTGACTGTTGTGTTATCTGTCTAGATAAAACAGCAGCTGTGGATGACTCAGCAGATGCTGGGGCAGAGATGACTGAGGAGGAATGGAACCTCCGCGTGGCTGAGCTCAACAAGCACCAGGTCTGTCTTTGCAATCTGAAAACCTGTGTAAACAATAACTAAATGTAATGTAATCAGTCATATTGTGAATATGATATCAGAATCAGAAGTGCAGGCCAGAATGTCTCTACAGACAAGGACATATCTTCTGGCCATAGGCACAACTTTGAAAGTGTATTTCAAAGCTCCACGGCTCACGGTCCATGAAATACCACCGACGTGAGCCATAACCCAAGTGTCTGCGTTTAGATTCCTGCAGGATATATAACCTTTGATTACTTGCGATGTGTTTCTGAACAAAGAGCATTTGAAATCAAACTGCTCAGCCAGCACAAAACAATTCACAGAGGAATTGGTAGGTGTAAATTTTTATACCTAACACAGCCCAGTGAGCCAGGGCATCCGCAGCTTTATGACTCCTGGCATGAAAAGTGAAACAATAAATCAAAAGCTGTGAATTAAAAAAAAAGTTTTCTAAATTAGATCAATAAAAGTTATATAGTTAGTTATTCCTAAGAGTGAATATCAAGTAGCTACTGTACATCGCTGGAATTAGAAAAGCTTAACTGGGAAGTCCACCGATTTTACATATCAAAGTCTGTTTCATGGTCTTGGGGGGGTCCTACTGCATATGAAACGTAGTATCAAGCTTTAGTGGCTCAAAAGAGAGCTGTGCAAAGTCTGGCAAATTGCTGAAGTGCTTGAGTCAGCGTCGGGTTGGTCTAAAGACCAACTTAACTTGAACTTAACAGACCTCTGTAGCCCACTCCTCATCTCCGCTTGTGGTTAGCTGCTCGAGGCTACATTGGCTGCTACTAGCACAACACATCCAAATCTCAGACCAAACTGTAGCCGGTCCGGTTTCATTGTGTGTGATGTAGGCACCAGGAAGTAAGAAGAATGCGTGGCATACAAAAGACGATATCTCTAGTTCTGCTGCATCGATTTTGATATTTTTTTCCGACAATGTTAAAGGAGTGCACTGCTAAATCAGTGAAGTACTCTTTTAATTACCTGGCCTATTAAGAAGTGGAACAAAGATAGAAACACTTGGCTACAAAAATGCCTGGCTTGGTATTACTGTTTGTTCACTTAGAGCTCAGAGCATGCGCATTGGAGCATGAGGCTGACAAGGTAGGACTAGGCTCTGGCTTGAGGCCATGGCTGAGTCAGCAAGGTCATGTACTCTGTACTCCAGAAGGGCAGCTTATAATGCTATTCTAAACAAATGTGGCTGAGTGAGTACAAGTTTGGTGTGACCAGTTGTATGATGAATTCAGTCGTGAGGAACTTGCTCCAAAATACAATGCTGCTTTTAGGATAAAACATTTAAAGGATATGTGTACTTCCAAAAATGTTGCTTATACAAATATGTACTTACGTAATTATTTACGTATTATTTATTAAATGATACACTATATCTCACTTTTCTGTCAACTCTTTTTGTCGTTTTAAACACAGGAGACAGTTGAGAAGATGAAGGCCAGCACAAAGGAGGCCTAAATAAGGATGCAATGCAGGAGGGGATGCACGTCATCGCCCTTCCTCCATACTTGATTTACCTTGCGGCCATGTGTTGTTATTAGAACTGAGTTTTTCATGTTTCTCTGCTTTGTTAATTATTATATATTTTGTACAATGTTTAAGTGTTTGTGTTGATGTTTGTTAGATTCAGGGGCAATCAAAGAGTATTATAGGATTCCCTTGTGTTCAGTACTGTCATCTTTGATTGTATTACTGCGCCTCTACACTAGCCCTGCGGGTATTTTTACTACAATTCTTATATTTTTACAAGTATTATGAAAAAAAAGACTGTCAAGTTGTCACTGTTTAGAAAAATGGAAGTCATTGTTTGAGAAGGTAGTGAGGTTAGGAACCACCTGTTGAAGCTGCCTCAGTACAGAGAAAGCTGACTATTTGACAGCCGGTGCAGCATGTTTCTCCACACTCTCATAGGTTTAACAGTCAGCAGGCTGGTTAAAGAAGCTGGGATAAGAGGGTTCAGCTACTAGTGATTTTGATTTTGATGCCATTTAGAACTGCCGCAGTAGGCCGCTACTTGACCAATGCACTTCTCTTTCTTTCTCCCTAGCGCTCTTAGGCTTTAGTTTATCACAAGCCTGAACTTTGTTTGTATCTTACTGCTAAAGTAATCATTTTGCTGCAAAAACGTTTGCTTTTGTGTACAGTATGTTATTGGCTTGAGTTGAAACTCATCTTGTTCCCATGTTATGCTCAGGCCAGTCTCTGGTGCTTTTTCGGGTTAAACATTTCTTTCATACATTTATGAGACATAGTGGTCCAGCATTCTGTGTGGAGCAGCACAACTGCACCCAGGTGAGACCTGACTTGAATATAGCATGGTGAAAACTGAAACCAAAGTCTTGATGAAACGATTGAATGATGTTCCTCCAGGTAAAACATTACTCTGGACCCAGCAACAACACTATACCTGTGCTTTCAAAATCACTCTTAAAAGAAGGACTAGCCTCACTGTCAGCTAAAGTAGCTTAGACGCATCACTAACTGGGTGCATATAAATTGTGTGAGTGTGTTATTAAAGTGTGATGCTGAGAGTAGTTTGGTTTGTTAAATGTTTATTTGTTAAAATCCTGTATCTAAATTTGGAGGTTTGACAAAAACTCAGTGCCTTAGACCTGCAAACAGTACAGGTTTCTACCTTCGCCTGCACGTAGGCTATTATGCCACGTGGCATAGCAAGAATGAGTGTGCTTGGCTGAAGTTTAGCAGTAAACTAGTGCTTTGTGACTCCATCCCTGATAAATGTCTGTGTGAAAGCTGCATTACTAGGTTCAAGCTAAATCTTTATATTCCACTTAAAGTGCAGAGACTGTAAGGAATACGTATGTATGCCAATAAAGCCCATACACCACAACACTGCTTTGTCCTTTTTTATGTGTGTGTGCTTTTATCAATTTCAAATATTGTGAGTGAGAGAAAGAAGTAGAATAAGAAGTAGAATCATTAATAACTGCCCAGTTAAGAAAATATAACATTAAGCTACTCTGTCCTCTACCAAATACAACGTGCAGAACCTGCTACTTCACTGTTGGATTCTCTCCTTTGGCTGCCGGAGTAGTTTAGAATCCAAAATAAAATGTTTGTTATTACTAATTATCAGGCACTATGGTACGCCCCAGAATACATTTATGAATGGTTGTTCCCAAATAGAAACTTAAAGTCTCTCAGGTCAGCTAATCAGTGACTACAGGATGTTCCCATGCCGGCTTAAAAGGACAGCTCATTTGCAGTCTTTACTTCAAAATAGTATCTAAGTTTATCTCTCTAGTAGATTATTCAACATTAATGGACAGTTTTAAACAAGACTTATATTCCCTGGCTTCTTACGGATTTTTTTACTCTTGTGTGGTGTTAAATCTGTTATTTTTTTATCCTATTTTTCTTTTGTGTGCATTACAATACAATTTGATATTGTGCTCAATGCTGTTTTTAAATACTTTGGTTGGAGTAATATAAGGGCCAGTGCATTTTCAGTGCATTTCAGGGACATGTGGCACAAAGTCTATTTTCATTTACAGTCACAGTGTATCTTGTCTTACGAGTATATATTTCATGTTTTAATTCTAAAACTTGACCCAGTTTCTCAAAACTGAAGTCTTCAGTACTTTTGCTACTTTTACTTTTACTAAGTCCCCCCCCCTATAGAATTTGCCCTAATTCTCCTCATAATGTAACTTTAACAGAATAGAGCAGTGGCAGTCATATTGATAGCTCTGAATACGGTGGGAGGAACCCAATTATTCTGTACCTATTTCTCATTCTATGCACATCTAAGTCAGCAGAGTATTGCGTAATGTAACAGAAGAGGCCGTGTTGCGTAATGGCAGACCGAGCTGGGCACCGGGCACGGTGGATCAGCGGCTAACATTCTCCCGTTTGTTGCAAGACTTGTAAATGTAATCAGCGCAATTACACACAGCAACACGGTAGTGTACAACCATAAAACATGCCCATAAACTGGGAAATATAGCTGTTACAAACCCCTTAATTAATAATTTTGTAATATGACAGATTGGGACACTAACCAATCGACGGTGGCATGGGCGGGGTTTGTCTTAGCCAATCTCGAACCATAGAAGCAAATGTTTCACTCAAAGAACGACTATTGTAGGATAGCGATAAACAGCCAGTGGCGTTATATGTGGCAACAGCAGCGTGTCCTCGGTGCTAAACTAGTGACCTAGATTTCCACTAGAGATGTGGTTCAATGTTGCGGGCAGGGGTATAGAAATCTCTCCCTTCTCCTTGTCTAAAACAGACAAGTCCTGGAGCTAACTCGCGGTTCACGGGGGCGTTTAGCCTACTGCAAAAACGTCTGCAAGGACTTCGTTCAGAGTTTGAAACTCACGCTAAAATTGCCGAAATGGAGATCCACGAAGGGGCAGCGGCGGCGGCGGCGGGCGACAGCGTGCTTGACTTCTCCCATTTGAGTCTGAACACTTTTAGCGCTGACAGTGTCAGCGACGAGAGGAAGAGGGACACCAAACAGCTCTACCTGAACTACAACCGACTAGCCTCGCTTCCTTCGTCAGTCAGCCTTTTCTGCAACCTCGAGTTTTTGGACATCAGCAGCAACGGGCTGTCGGCCATCTGTGAGGGCATTACGCGGCTGACCAGGCTCAAAACACTGATAGCCAAGAACAACCGCCTGGACGAGTTTTCGCTGCCCAAAGAGTTCGGTTCCCTGCAGCTGGAGGTGTTGAACTTTAGTGGGAACCGATTTGAGGAAATCCCGCTTCAGTGTATGAAACTGCTGCGCTTGCAGTCGCTTTCACTCGGCGGAAACAGACTGAAAAGTATTCCTGCAGAGATAGAAAATCTAACCAGGTAGGTTACGGAGGCTAATTCACAAACGGCAAGTATTAGCTTACTAACAATTGTCAAGTCCAAATAAGTTACAAGTCCAAGTATCCAGCAAGAGGCCACTGGCAATTAGCGTTAACGTTCTCACATACACTCATTGTAGCTAACTAACTGCTAGCTAGGTTAGTTGGCAGTTTAATCGACGATATTCCACAACTATATATACTGATAAATAATAATAATGGTGGATACGAATGTTGTAACTAAGCTTCCTAACGAGTATATTATCTATTAATATCAATTACTTTTTATTTAGATTATTTGTAGTCTGTTTAGCCTGTGTTTTTTTTTTTTACATAGACACGTAACTTACGTGTTGTTGCTATGGTTACCCGCCTTACAACGGCACACCTGCCGTACGAGGCACATCGTGTGTGTGTGTGTGTGTGTGTGTGTGTGTGTGTGTGTGTGTGGAGAATAAACGTCAAGCCTGTGTTTCTTGGGTGAAATGACCCAGAAAAAGGCTTCAATTCTGCTCACTTGTGTGAAAATTGTGAGCGTTGTGTATTGCCCCAGATACACGCCGTAACTATTGTCATTATCGGGTGGTTGAGTTTGTGTTGGTGTCGGTGAGGGCAGCGAGACCCTGAATGTCTCCGTCCCCGTCACAAAGGGGGCTAGCCGGTGCTCAACCACCAAGGACAGTATAATGGCTTCCTGTCTCGGAGTCGCTGTGTCATCAGTTCCAGCAGGCAGATGGCCTGACGGCTTACTTTCGCTGACCAGCCATCCATTGCTCTCTCCCCGTCTCTCTGTTTCACTCCTAATTCCCCCTCCCCTCTGCACTCCATACCTCCATCAACCTACCAGGGTCCTTTTTGTTGTCTTAATACAACAAACATGGACATATACATTTAGTTTTCCGCTATACTTGGTAGCAAACGTTTTCTTCTTAGCACACACCGCAATCAAGTTTATCTTTTTGTAAAGAAAAAATGAATACAGATGTAAATCTATTCCATGTGTTTTTCTTTTTGCACTGACACTTTTCCTGTGAGGAAGAGGAAGAGTAGGTGCAAAATATGTCCTCATGATCAGAGATCATTTTGGACATCTTGTTGTATCTGTTCACTTCTGTTGAAATCTGTTCATGATTTTTTTAAGCATGCCCCCCCCCCCCTCCCCACACACACACACACACACACACACACATACACACATTTCAACACACAGTAGCAGAAATGCACACAAACTCTATAGCACGGATCTATGCATCTTTAGCTCCCCCTTGTGGTATATATTACTTTTGACCACTCAGCTTTGTTGACCAGAGAAATTCTCTCCTATAGCATGCTCGTTACCTTTCATACATAAACATGGCTACCTTGACTTTGACGCTGCAGCAAATTGAAGTACAAACTGCAAATGTTGAAGCTGAACCTTCAAAAAACCACTTACCACATAAACAACAACAAATGTATTAAATAGTATAAGAATGTATACTGTTTTGGGGACGTGACACGTGCCTCAGTCGTGGTAGACTCACCAAGAAGTCACTGCACAAAATGATCAGCTGTCATGATCTTGTTGTCCACTACTAATCTATCTAGTATCTTCCTCCCCCTATGGATAAGTTACGTGTTTTTCTTTTTGTTTTTTTTAACTCCACGTTAAAAATCACTCGGTGTCTTGCCTCTGTTGAAGTCACTTTACTGCCAAACCACGGTATTACAGTCAAAGAACGGCACATTTGAATTGAACAAAAGAAAACATAATAAATGTAGGACACCTGACCTGTTTTTGACAATGTGATTGAGAAACATATGGAAAATAAGTGTCCTACCTTTTTTGTGTGTTTGTGTTTGTAGGGGGGCATAATAGAGCTGTTATACTGTACTATGTGATATTCAACACTTCACTTAAACATAACAAAAAATTAAAATCGACTCTAACTCTTTTTTTTCCTGTTTAGTCTGGAGCTGTTGTATCTGGGTGGAAACCTCATCTCAGCCATTCCTCCAGAAGTGGCTAACCTGCCCTACCTCACCTATCTGGTCCTATGTGACAACCGCATCCAAAGTGTCCCCCCGCAGCTCACCAGGTAAATGCACATACACCTCCGGTATCTTACCATTGTAACCCGAAGTAAACGGTATCCTTAGAGATCACCTAAAAGCCAGATGTGTATGTTCGATCACTGGATCTGATCATTTGCACACTCCCTGTAGTCGTGTTCTCTTTCGGTGAAAACATTTTATTGTCTCCCTTCAGGCTCCACTCGCTGCGATCTTTAAGTCTCCACAACAACTTGCTCACTTACCTGCCGAGGGAGATCCTCTGCCTGGTGCACCTGCAAGAGCTCAGTCTCCGCGGCAACCCACTGGTGGTGCGCTTTGTCAAGGAGATGACCTACGACCCCCCGTCACTGCTAGAGTTGGCGGGACGCACCGTTAAGAGCCGAAATATTCCCTACTACCCCTGCGACCTGCCCTCAAACCTGCTGCGGTACCTAGACCTGGCCAGCAAGTGCCCCAACCCCAAGTGTGCCGGTAAAACACATTTTTCACCTTCAGTGTTTGAAGAAAATGAACACGATTTTACCCCTTGTTTTATATTAATGATTTATAGAAACCTGAAGAATTTAAAATATCCAGTAATTTACCAGAGAAAAAGGCAAAGATTATTGGAAAATCAAATTTATAAATGAACATAAATTGGGTTTTTTTTGGACGATCTGGTGACTCCTTAATTTTCTCGTGTGTGTCATCGTAATCTACAGGTTGAGAACCACTGTGTTAACTTACACTATTGGTTTTGTCTTTATTATTTCCTGCCTGGTTGTAGCGTCTTGCTTCAAACTGACAGTTTTAATGTCTGAATATTGTTGCACAGAATAATACAAGTCACTGAGCTGCGCCTTGAACCTGGCTTGTTTTCCCTGTCCCTCTCGACTTCCTCCAGGCGTCTACTTTGATTCATGTGTGCGCCAGATCAAATTTGTGGACTTCTGTGGAAAGTACCGGCTGCCCCTCATGCACTACCTGTGTTCCCCAGAGTGCACCTCTCCCTGCAGCTCCAACCCCCAGAGCGACGCAGAGTCGGAGGACGAGAGCAGCGTGCCCGCTTACCGCCTGCAGAGGGTGCTTCTGGGATAGTACGGCATAGAGGACCCTCTGACCGAGCCCCGCTTTATCAGTCTGTCACTGTGTTCAACATTTATACAGAGATGAACTTGGCTGTCAGAGTTTACTATACATTAACACACAAACCGTAATACAATTTTCCAGACGGCCTAAGCGGCTGTTTGTAACGCACAACATTTGAGACAGCTGTCCTTCCTACTGTGGCCCTGAAATAGTTTTTCTTGGAAAGGAATCTGTTCCCTCTCTCGCCACACATCACTCTGCATAACACGAGTCAATGAAACCCTCATATTTCCCACGTAGCCATGCAAGTCCACAGTCTGTCAGTCAGGAATCAAAGTGCTGGTCTCATGGTCGTGCATAGGAGTCAAACTCAGTGGAGACTGAAGGAATTTTTTTTCCTTTTCAGGGCAGCATACTTTATCTCTCATACCCCATGTAGTGCTTTTAGTAGCTATAGCAAACTATTCTGCCTTATTTTTATTTTTATTTTTTGAAAGTTTGGATATGAACAATGTGGTTTTTGACACACAGCCAGCTTTCATTTAAATTTGTCTGACCAGGTGAGCGTCAAAGCTGCTGTGTCAACAAGGAAAGTATTCTGGGATTTTCTAAGTTTGTCAGCAAAAACGTTAGTTTTACATTACAGTATTCTACGTTGATTGAGTACGATGTATGAGATGACCTTATTTACACTGCAATGTGGTGCTGCTGGGCAACGTTTTTGTGTAGTAAAGCTGTCCCACACCATCAAGGTTTATCTGTTTATGTCAGCACCGTTGTCATTGCACACCAGCCTTGACATAAATTGCCTTGCTGGCATTTTTTTCCCCTTTTTTTTTTAACCCAGTGTGTGGGTAATTGTGAGTATGTGGAAGAAAGCTGGTCCAGGCTTACTCACAGGATGTGGATGTGGGGTGGACCAGAGAAAGCTAGCACAGAAACAATGGCTATTCAGCGAAACCCAGTGGCAGCCTTCATGTTTATGTTGAGGGCTGTCTTTTCTCTGGGCATTAAAATATGGATGTGTGTGAATGGAACCCA
Organism: Nannoperca australis; assembly: GCA_036023655.1. Taxonomy (NCBI): domain Eukaryota; kingdom Metazoa; phylum Chordata; class Actinopteri; order Centrarchiformes; family Percichthyidae; genus Nannoperca; species Nannoperca australis. The sequence goes on from JAVQJD010090758.1 coordinate 26,652, forward strand.
CAGTCCGAGAAGATTCTTTTTGAAGCACAAACTCCTTCATTTCTACCAGTAAAAGGCCTTTTCTGTTCCTCGTTGCACCTCTGCTTTATCTCCCTGCTTGTTTTGAACGCCGGGAGATTGTATAGTCTCCCAGACAGTTTGAGTCCATAAGTGAGGAGGAAAAACTTCCCCTGACTTCACGTTAGACTCAAGTGTTTAGAAAACAGAAGACCGCTCCCTCATGTTACAGTAACACCTATACTCTAGCATTTTATAATGGTGACTCCTAACACAGTGAAGCAGAATATGAAGAAATGTGATATATGCATCCTGTAATGTGACAAGATTAACATTAGGAATTATAAAGTCCTTTCTTTTGGGTGATTTTGTACTCATCAGCTTAGCAACAGTAAAGAGGAACTGTAACCTCTTTTTATAACAAAATGAACTCATTGTTATAGAAATGTTTAAATACATTACATTTTTTTTAATGACCTGCAGAATAGATGGCACTTAAACAGAAAATATATTGAGATATTAATTATATTTGCTTGTTCCCCATTCAGGTAATGTAAGTAGACTGTACAGTATATAATAATAATAAAGACTGATCATATCTTTAAAATGTGTTTGTATTGTGACCTTTTGTGGTTCGATTGGTGAGTTGATATTTAGAACCACAGCTTGGAGAATAGAAAACATTTTCATTTTATTATGTATTTGAAGTTTTCAATGTCATTTGCCATAATGAAAGATATTTATACATATGTGTTCAAAAGATGTTCAAGTATTGGGAGAGTTTTGTGTGTGTGTGTGTGTGTGTTTACGCGAACCAATTCAACCATTTAGGAACTTTAAATGTATCAAGATTTCATTTGCATATGAAGGTGAGTTCATTGTTGAGGCTGAGACCTTTTCTGCAACCCAGAGCCAAGAGATGCTGGGGGGAGAGCAGCCCGCCTCACACAATCTGCTAATCCTTCAGCAGAGCCTCTGCCAAGAGCCACTAACTACTTTGTTTCCTCTGTTCGTCTCTTTTCACACTTTCTGTTCCTATCTCAGGGTCTCATTCAATTTCTTTTCACCTCACTGTTTCTTTCAGCCTAGCTGGCAAGAGTGATGTTTTGAGTTTCACATATTTTGTTTGTTTCGAATAGTCTTTGACCAAGTCACAGCTGGGTTCCAGTGTTTTTGCAGTGTTGCTTTTCTCTTTTTTCCCTCCCAACTATCTTTGAAAAACACGTGCACACAGGACCCATCTACCAACAACGGGCACCTAGGAAACTCTTGAACAAAATTGTGTGGAGTTATGTTACACTTGAGTCTTGTGTGCACATGCGCTCCCACTCCGCAATGCTTTGTACGTTAGAGGAGAGGATGCTGTCACAAATGTAACTTGATATGCAACTGTGATGAAACCATGGTCAAGTGGAAGCAGTGAGTTGTGACTGGCAGATGAGGAGAGTGCCTGTCACCAACTTTCAGGAGTCGAATCGGCTTCTGTTGAGGTTACACTGAAAGTTGTCGAAAATATAGAAAGTCTTGAATTTGGCCTTCGAAAACTAGGATTTGAAAAGGGATTCGTCTCAAAGAAGGAAATGCTGCCTCTGTTTTAGCCGTCTGCCACTCAGCAAGGTAAATGTCTCCTGCCATATTTCTCATACGTCTTGTTGGCATCTTTGTCATTTGAGAATAAATTCTGTTTTAATATATATATATATATATTGCTGTCATTGGGGCACCTGTCTCTTGACCTTCATGGTGACTGTGAACAATACACACAGTATTGCAGGTGATCAGCAGATCAAAGAGTAAAATGCTTTGACACGTGGGGTGTTTGATACTCTAAGCTGCTTATCGCCCTCACTCAGAGGCCAACCAGCTCATATCAGTTCACAGTAAAGCCAGTGTGCGTTAACATACATGCCAGACCGCACACATGACCAGTGTCAAATGTGAGCCTTAACACACGACAGCCACACACTGCAGACCTCCTCTCTATAACTCAGACGTTGTCTTCAAGTGTTACACTGAGTTACTAATCTTACAAGGAGAAAGTCTGGTAGGAGGTGGTTACAGGGCAAAGAAAAGTGTTGGGCGAATAACCATCCACTGTTGTGAAGCAATGTTTGATTTCTATGGTAAATAACTTATAACTTGTCCCTTCCTTTTTCTTTTCTGCCATCATTTATCCTGTCAGTCACTCTTAACTTGACTGTTCCTCCAGCTGTGCGGAATATGCAATAAACCTATTGTGTAATAGTGTAGTCACGTCAAATTATCACATTAACTCATGATTGTGACCTCATGAAGGGTGTCACTGATTTGAAGATTATTTCTGGACATTTTTATATTTAATGTATAGTGATAGTAAAGAGGCAGCAAGACGTGTAGACGTGTGGGGAGAGAAACAGGGGAACCAGCTAGAAATTAACCTCAGATGTTGCAGTTTATATGTGATGTGTCAGCCACTAAACCTCTGCGACAAGGGTGCAACATTTCTAACTGATAATGTCATACTCACAGTTGTGTAAGAATACTAAAACTCAAAAATCGTAACTCAAGGTCAGCTTTTCCTGGAACTTTAACTGCATCTCTTTGCTTAGTTGTCATGGAGATGACACAGCAAACTCCATCCGGGGAGGATTACTGCAAAATGAGGTTGAACGCTGTGGAAAAAGTGGACCTTGATTTAAGGATTTCAAAAAAAAAAATTTTTTGTCAAACTTATGTTGAAAGTTCTGAAAAGAAATAGTAAGTGGCCCTCGAATTACGATTTGTACTGTTTCCAACATGAACGAACTTTCACGCTCAAGTCAATGGTAAACCTTTGACAAATTTTAGAGTGCGAAGGCTCACTGTCATGTTATTAGTAGACATTGTTGTTACAATTGTAAATACTTTAAAGCTGCTAGTTTACCATATTCATTATGTCAGTGTTGTGTCTACAGCTTGTTGCAGTGCCTCACAGTGGTCAAAAATCCAACTAATGCAGGTTTAAGTCAATTATTATTATATGTTATACATTTTGGTGTAGTATGCTGAACTGCATATTAGCTTATTTCTACATCAACAGCCCTTTCAGCTCATTCACCAGGTCAGCCTATCACATGATTAGTTGCCATGCTACTTTTTCACCACTTAAACTGGTAAATCACCTTTGAAAAAATAGACTGACGTTTTCCCCCTATGGTTATCATAATCACTGCCTTCAGTAGAAACACTGCGACTGAAGCCTGCTGGGGAGCTTTGATCCAGCGCCGCTAATCCAGGTCCATAGCAACACTGCAGGAGGAGCCACAGCGTTCCAGAGAAGATTTTTGTCTCTGGGTATGTTAGTGGGCAAACCTGGGCATGTCAAAGGGGAGCGTCCAGGCTCAAACGAGGACAGTATAGGGCTGAAAGGGGTTGGTGATGCTTCGCCCACAGAACAATGCATTTACGCCCACACAGCCTCAAATATTTCAGAACGGTGGGACTCACTGGCACTGTGCTCAGATGTTGAATCACGGCCGCAGATGCTTCCACTTCAGGAAATGGTGGTGCTGCCTGTCAGGAGTGGTTAACAGGAAATGGTGTGTCACATGGCTTAAAAGCTATGCTTGTTATTTATTTTGCTTGGTGGATCTCCAGCTGATACATATGCACAATACAGTAGCCCTGAAAAAGATGCCGACTGTTGGCACCTGTGTTTGGTAATTATAACATGTTGATGTTAGAATCGATCCCTGGTAACCTCAGTAAAATGACATATGTCCTGTGTCATTCAGTTCATCCTCCCTGCCTGCTTCGCCTCTTTGACTCCTGCTTTTTGAGTAACGACCGCGTGTCCCCAGATAAAATATTCAAGCTCCTAGTAATCTGAGCATGTGTGCAGTCCACCTGCCGCTGGTGCAGTCTGCCTTGAACCCGATCTTGAGGGAAACCTGAGAGTCACCGCCACGCTTTGGGTGTAACAGAGCTGGCAACAGTGTTTCAGTCCTTCAATGGGGACGCTAACGTGGTGTCATTTGATCCGAAACACACACACGTGAAAATGTTGAGTTTACAGGCTGTTGTCTCATTTTCTTCTGGAGTTCACTACTTCATCCTTTGAAATGTTGACGGCTGATGAATTCAGTATCTGTTATTGCTTTTGGACCTCATTACATGACTGTAGAAGTCGCAGTCCATTAACAGAGGACCCCACCAGTTACAGTAGCAGCGTTAGTTAACGGGAGGACTTGATGAACATTAGCGTGTCCTATCTGCCCAAGGGCTATCAGTAACTTCTCGGAAGTCATTCTCTCTGGTCTTGATGTTGTTTAACAGTACTACTGTTTGTTTTCAGCCACAGCAGCCTGACAACATGCAAACGTCTAAACAGTATAGTGTGTGTGTTACAGAGTATCATTTTCACTAACCTCAATATATGAGGTTAATGCAGTTTTATACAATAAAATCTTACACGTTTGAAACACCCATCTCACTGGGTCTTAATACAGTTTAAATGGGGTTATGGTTTAGACCTTCAAACACATAATATAGTAAGTTTTCTTTTAGAGAACAGGGAGCTCACAGGATTGTCACACATATTTTTCACTCAGTGATGAAAATATTATCACCATTTTGGTTTTTGGTTGTGGTGTTTTTTTTTTTACAAAAACTGGCATTTGTGCAAAGGTTGATCTTGACTAGTTGACTATAATGTGATCCTCCTGTTTTTGAAAATAAGAATTGTTCTAGTGTGTCAACCAAACATTTAAATGAGAAGAAACAATGTTTTAGTAAAGTCTGAACTGAAGTGCAACCTGGGAGATAAAGTGTGTGTGACTGAATGTGGGGGTTGGTGGCTGGATGAATGAATTTCCGCATATTCTCCTCTTTTCTAATAATCTGTTTTAGTGTCTCTGCTCCTCACTCAGCTGTCAGTGGTGGTGACACTCCCTCATCAGGAATGACCCGGTGTGTATAGGCGCACACTGTAAATCTCTGTGATGTCTTAATAACACCTTTACGGCTGGTGGAACAAATGCAGAAATGTTTCTGCTAACTTACTGCTCTCAGAGAGAAGCTCGTTTTTTTGGGGGGGTCTTTTGATGTGATTTATCAGCCAGCACATAAATATGTTTCCTGCTACAGATAAACAACAGCCAGTAGCTTAATCTGGCACAAAACATGTTTTCTCTTTTTTGAGTTTAATGTATTTTGTAGTGTCTCTGAAATACGTGCATTTAACAAACTAAACCAAACAAAAAACCCCTCTGCCATCCCTAGGGAGTGGGCTGCTTTTGAAAAAACACAATAGAGATGATGTGTGTTTCTCTTTCCATTAAAACATGTGCTGTTATTGAGTGTATTTATTTGCACTGCGGGCACAGACTGCGCCGCCCTGTCCCCCCGGGGGCTCCTGCAACAGGCTGCACCCACACTGCCACGACCCTCCTGCCCCACATGGGTCACATCACACTCTGAAACCCATTGGGTGTGCAGTTGGAGCTGGAAAGCTTGAGAGAGAGAGAGCGCACACACACACACACACACACACACACACACACACACAAACACACCTCCGAGCCGTGACACACGCGCCTCCCTCCCTCAACGCTCAAATGAAAACTCAGGCAGTCTGGTGAAGTTTCCCTGAGTGACAGGATCTCGCCGGGCTGCGGACCAACAGGTTGACGGGCACATTCAATCGTGGGATTCATTACAAATCTGTAGCTATGCGACCTTTGTAGCTATGTTAGATTACACATCATCCAGTTGCTTATTTTCCATTTTTAATATAAAGTTTCTGAGTCTTGCGCGATGGAGCCTGGAGCGGGACGAGGCGACGGGACTCTCCATGCACTTTGGAGACCGAGGTTTGCTCTATTAAACTTTTCTTTTATGTTTATTCTTTCTTTCTGCCTTTACTTGTCTACGTCTAGAATTCTTCTCAAGCTTTTTGATGGACACGTTTGCTGTTTTACGGTGCAACTGCATCGATGCATCCGTGAGTGAGCACATGTTTTTACGCATCTCTTTCTCCAAACGGGATCGTTTGAATGGACAGTCGATTAATCGGCTGCTGGTTGAGATCACACGTTTCTATAGATGCCACACCATGTAGGAATTGAATCCTTCATAACATCATTAAGTCTGCAATATAACGTCCTTATGATATGTTTCTGTCTCTTTCCTGTAGCCTGTTCCCTACACCGTGTCCTTTCTCACTAATGAAGTAGCCTGATAACTAATATTTGATGCACACCAACTGAAAAGTTGTGACCGTGGCGCATTTCATCAGCTGATTTACTTGACTTTGTCGCGTGGTTTCATGCAGCACCGGTGCTGGCTCCTCGGTTCAGTTCATATCTTTTGATGAAATTCTGACAAATTGGAGTGACTAATTTACAGGCTGTAGCGCGAGGCTGTAAAATGCACCATGTGCCCAGAAATGACGTGCGCCGGTCCTGAGGCGGGATTTCTGTGTGTGCAACTGCATTCTAACTCAGCTTAAAGAATAAACTTATAAACGGATTACTGACTGAGGAGGAATGTTTCAATATTGGCCCCTGAACCGGGCTTTACATCTGGCAGCGACCTAATCTTAAAAGAGAAACAGCGAGATTGACAGGACAATGCATGGACTTTACTCCTTTTTTTTATTGAAAGGTTTTATGTTATTAACTAATACTCAAACTGTCTCTCTGAGCCCCGGGGGCTTGTCAGAAATGGTTGAAATGTTCCTGAGAGTTCAATAAATTAGAGAAAAATTGAATTTAAAGAGGCCCAGGTGGAAGTGAAGTGAAAGCTAAGCTGCACACAGTTTAGGCCTACCCTACTATTGCCCTATTTAAGTAAGACATCCAAGGCCACAGGTAGCTCAGGTATTACTTGCGGTTTCGCCTTCAGGACTTCAAAAGGCACTCCTCATGACTACTCTGAACTGTCAAAACATGTCCATAAAACCTAACTCAGCCTGGGGAAGGGCCCTGTTCTCGCTGCTTACACAGTGACCCCCATGGCTGGGTGTTGGCCGACCTTTGTTGACCCCTGCAGGGTGGCGAGTTTTCTCCCAAACTGAAACCTACGGAGGCAGGATTTTGAAAAACTGGCGGAAATGCCTCTCTCTGCCGGTCTTTCCTGCAGGAAGCAGCAGAACTGTGATCTAAACTTGGAAAGTGACGAAAGGACACGAACAGGAACTCCAGACATTTCCCAGATATGCTGCTCATTGTTCTGTTGACACCATTCATTTCTGGAAATGGGTCACTGGGGGTTCACTTAATCACTTACACCTAGGAAATCTTTCAAATAGAATATCATCATCTCATGTCGGGTGGATTACCTTATACATACTTTTCTTCCAATATTCAAATCCCACACTGTTCTGTTTTGATTGAATCTATCCCAGAGCCCTTTGGGTGTCTTAGTCATTCTGTAGACAATGACGAGACATTATTACATGCTACTTCTGTAAACAGTCACCTGTCTACCAATTTGTATTGATACAAGTGGTCTTACACCTGTAGTTGAGTCACTGCAGCGTTTACGGCGATCAGACTCTCAGTCTAGTTACAGCTCAGAGTATCAGGTGATGCCATGCCGCATAATTAAATCTTCAACATGTCAGTGCAGCACAGGTAGCCTCATAAAAATGCCTGTGGCAAGAGGGACAAGCAGTTGTGTGGTGATACTCTCCAAAGTTTATGTCTTCAGTCTCCAGGCTAACTGCAGATGATGTGGGCCTCGGTGAAACTGCAAATGATAGCTTTGATTTCCTCTCATTGGTTTCTGTCAGAGCACCACACTGTGGTGGCTACACGTCCTACAACTACTTAGTGAAGCACAGACCTGAAAAAAGAAGCAGGACTTCACATAAAAATGTATTTCCATGGTCTCCAGTGCCTTCTGTTTTGGAGCTCAGTGAGTGTTTGAAAAATAATTAATGTTTTTTTTGTATGGTTGTAGATCAAGAAAGAGCAACGTGTGTAATTTTCATTGGTCATCATATTTGTCATATCATCTGTTTGTTCCTCAGGATGTGTGTGTGAAAGTGAACAGACTGGGGTCAGTCATGGAGCCTAAGCTGAACTGCAGCTCCCAGTGTGATTCCCCACTCTGCTTCATCCACTCAGGAGTCAACAGACAGGAGAGCCTTGACATTCTGCAGAGACTATGCAGTCTCAGTACGGTAATCACACACACACACACACACACACACACACACACACACACACACACAAACATGTGGTTGCATATAGACACAAATGCTCAAAATATGCTAGTCCAACAATAGCAGATATAGAAATATAGTGCACATATCTGCAAATTCTGTGTAAACTCACATACATGGACACACCTGTGCATGGATACACACTCTGATATAAATGCATTTAATAAACTAAACTAAACTAAATGTCTCTGCCATCCCTAGTGGAGGACTGTTTTTGAAAAAATGCGAAAGAGATGATGTGTGTTTCTCTTTCCATTAAAACAAGTGCCGTTTTACAGTGTATTTATTAGTACTGCGGACATAGCCCTCAATAGGTCAAAATGTAGTCTATCATTTTGACAGCGCTTGTAACAAACCGATCACAAGACTTATTAATTACACAATTTTTTAATAACTTTAAGTAATTGTTTGCAGTTTTTGTCAACACATCCACTGCCATTGATAAATCTGGGTCCTTAAAAAATTGTGAATATCTGTCCTACATCACTGAAAACACCCACTCAAATAAGTTACATCAAATGAAGTCATACTAGAAATGTGTTATTTACCACTGGAGAAGTTGAATAGTAGAGATCTGGAAAGGTATTGCTGATGGACTAGTGAAGCTATGTTTAGCATCGTCTCTGTCACTGGTGCCTTTAAGAGAAGAGTGAGCGGAGCCCAGCAACATGAGGCGGGCTTAAGAAAGTCTAATGTGACTTTCCAAACAGAAACTAAAAAAGGAGAGAGACTGTGTCAGTGAACACAAACACTTTCCTACAGACTCCTTTCCACTCCATGCAACAACACATAGGAGTGAGGTGAGTTATCTCTTTGATTTCTAATGTTAATGTATGCATGCTTGGGTCTTAAAGTGCAGATATCATCTTCACCCAAAGGGGGGAAAACAGTGAGCGGCACTGTGTTTGCTTTGTTGTGGTAATGGCTTATTTGATAAGATAATATTGTATTTTAATGTACTGTTTTATTTTATTCTAATGTCCTAAGAGTACATTTGTATTATTGTCTGTTGAACTCTGGGCATGAAAACTGAAAGCTAAAATGAAAGGATGAAATGTAACACCATGCATTTGTTGCTATTTGTGGAACTAGACAGCTCACCAGGCACAACTGTTTCTAAACCTAATAGTATAGTGGGAAGGAAGAAATACCAGGACCGGAGCCGGCTTACACCATAAAATACCACCTGCTTTTCTTTCTGGATGTGTTCCCAGATATGGCTAGTGCTGGCAGTGTGCTGTCTGAAGAGCAGCTTCTTTGCCCCATCTGTCTGGATTTGTTCAACCAACCAGTCTCCACTCCTTGTGGGCACAACTTCTGCAGGGACTGCATACAAGGATACTGGCAGTGCGCTAATCTGTCACAGTGCCCCATGTGCAAGCAGAAGTTCTACAGGAGGCCTGAGCTCAAAGTCAACACCTTCATAGCCAACGTGGCTTCTCAGTTCAAGAAGTCACTGGAAAAGAAACACGGAAATGAAGCTAGTGCTGTAGACCAATATTCAGGCCATAACGGAGATGTTTTATGTGATGTATGTGTGGGAAAAAGAGTCAAGGCTCGTAAATCATGCCTTGACTGTATGGCCTCCTTCTGCAAGACTCACCTCGAGCCCCATCATGTTCTAGGCACCTTAAAGAAACACCACCTGATCAACCCCATGATGAACATGCAAGACAGAGTGTGTAAGACGCACGAGAAACTCCTGGACCTGTTTTGTAACACTGACCAGACGTATGCATGCCAGATCTGCATTAAGAAAGACCACAAAGCTCATCACACTGTACCCATAGAGGATGAGAGCAGAGACAGGAGAACACAACTTGGAAGTATAAATGCAGAGGTGGAAGAAATGATCCACGGCAGACTGAAGAAAATCTGTGAAATCAATCAAGCCGTTCAGCTTAGCAGAGGAAACTCAGAAAGAGAGATTGAAGAGATTTTGCAAGTCTTCAACAAACTGCTCCACGTTGTCCAGAAAGGTAAAGCTGAGGTGGAGGAGGTGATTGCTGCAAAGCAGAGGCAAGTTGAAAGCAGAGCCAGTGGACTCATCATGGAGTTGGAGCAGGAGATTGACGAGCTGAGGCGGAGAAACACTGAGCTGGAGCAGCTCTCGCACACCGAAGACGATCTCTACCTCCTCCAGAGCTTTCCAGCTTTCTCCACGCTGCCAGCCACCAAAGACTGGTCTGACACACGCATAGAGAGTGCCGTGTATGTGGGCATGGTGAGGAGAGCAGTCAGGAAAGTAGCATGTCAGCTGGAGGAGACAGTGAAGGCTGAGGTGCAGAAGCTATGTGAGACCGAATGTGAGAGGGCTCAGCAGTTTGCTGTGGATGTGACTCTGGACCCTGACACAGCTCATCCCAAGCTGGTGCTGTCTGAAGACAAGAAGCAGGTCTATCATGGTGAGGTAGCACTGAGCCTCCCGGACAACCCAGAGAGATTTTACCCGTGTGTCAGCGTTTTGGGAAAGGAGGGCTTCTCCTCAGGCAGGTTCTACTATGAGGTCCAGGTGAAAGGGAAGACAGAGTGGGACGTTGGAGTTGGGCTTGAATCCGTCAACAGAAAAGGCGGGAATATATTAAACCCTGAAAGAGGCTACTGGACCCTGGGGATGAGAATGGACAAGAGCTACTGGGCCCTCAGCAGCACTCCAATCTGCGTACCGCTGGTCGAGGAGCCCCAAAGAGTAGGGGTGTATGTGGATCTGGAGTGGGGCCAGGTTTCTTTTTACAACGTGGACTCTGCTTCTCATATCTACTCATTCACAGGATACTCATTCAATGAAAGACTTTTCCCCTACTTTAACCCCCGGCGAAATCATGGGGGGGTCAATTCTGCTCCTCTGATCATCTCGCCTGTCATTGTCTAAAATCTCTCCCTGTTTTTTAAACGCTTTCAACAAAGCTTTTAGCATTTTCAGCTAAAAGTTAGCAAAAGTCTGCTGTGATGTTTGTTGCTCCGTTTGCCTTAATAAAGTTTGTTTACTCATCTGAATACCGTGTAATTCTTTTCGTTGCTTTTGTAACACTGAGAGTTTAGAACACATAAAAACAATAATCAAATAATGCACATGTATATGAGCTACATCTGTAATATTTAGCATGTGCATGTGTGTGTGCAGGTGGCAGTGGAACTCTCACAGCGGCCTCTCTCCCCGGTCTTATGTGCTGTGGTGTGGACGCTGCTCTCCTGTGGCATCCTGCTGTCTTTCTGCTTCCTCCTCTTTACGCTGCGATTCAAAAACAACAGGTAGACTACGAATTGGAACACATATATAATCATTAAAGAGATATTTACAGGTATTAATTCTCTGTATGTTTGCATGTGTTATATTATCAGGATAGTGAAGATGTCCAGTCCCAACCTGAATGTCCTGACTCTCTTTGGAAGTGTCCTCACCTACATCAGCGGCTTCCTGTTTGCTGTTAATGAACGAATGCACTCACAAGGTGGAGCATCTACAGCTGTACTACAAGTAAGCCCCACAGCCTCCCTAATTCCACCATGACATTGTTAGATAAATCATCGTTGGATAATTATGCAGTGTTGTCTGCTACAGGCTCGGATGTGGACTCTTTGTGTTGGCAGTACCCTGGTGTTTGGCCCAATTTTGGGGAAGACGTGGAGACTGTACAGAGTGTTCACCCAGCGAATGCCTGACAAGAGAGTGGTAGGCATCCTGGTGCTCATGTTTCTTTCCAGCATCGACGACCTTGTATTGTGTTTATTTTTATCCTCCAGGCGCTCCAGGATGCATTAATTACATTCTAAATGGGGTTTCAGGGGATAGTTTTATGTGTTTGTATGAAGAGTAGTTTTAAATTGTGGCTGGTATTTTACATAAACATGTTTCCAGAGGGTAAGATTTCACTAAAAAAGCAGAAGACAATGCATGACAGACATTTTGATGCAGTGACCAGATTTTTTTAGCTTCTTTAATCATGTATTTTGTATAGTTCCTAAATGAAATCTCCTTATGTTTAACTTATTACATTCACCTAGAATGTTTTTTTGGTCCTACTTGTTTGAGTGTCTGTTTCTTTAATAGCTAGCTGGATATCTAGCAACAATGTAAAGAGATTTCAGTATATATTAAGGTCATGGGCAAAGTGATTTGCTTGTTTGGATTCAGGGATAATGTCTTACAATTTTTTTACATTTATATTTAAAAATTCTCACTATCTACCACTGGCATTTAAATAAATAAATTCTGGGACATGTTGGTGCAAAGCTGAATCCACACACTGGATTGTTACACTTTGGTACACGCTCTCTGTTCTTTCTACAACTCTTTTTCGGATCACTCTCACTGTTTACAGTATTCCCTAACTGACTGGTGTAACACAGATGGTGTAATATAGATGGAAATGTGTTTTGTAACTGCACAACATTGACATGATTGGTGACTTTACTTTCTGTCTCAGATCATCCGAGACATCCAGCTGATGGGCATGGTGGCTCTGTTGATCCTGGTGGACATTTTGGTTCTCACCGTCTGGAACCTCACAGATCCCATCAGGTGTTCACGATCTGCCGGAGCCGCTGTCAAGGTAAAATTGAATGGTGATTGTCTGGGGTTTGAAAAGCAAGTATGTATGTGAGGATCATGACACATAGCACTTAGTTGCTGACACAGTTTTTTAATTTGTTGTCAAATTTTGATGATTTGAGCTGTATGAAATTATAAGAAAGTTTAATTTGTGAGCACAAAATCACAGACTCCCTTATCCTCCTACCTTAATGTAGTTAATTAAAGACATGCCAAATTCAATCAGGTTTCAACTCACTGATAGTATACGTTTTTTTCCTGGTCTAGGTGGTGGAGAGAGACATTTCCTACTCTTTGTCTCAGCTGGACACCTGTTCCTCTGCGTACTCATATGTGTGGGTTATCATTATTGCTGTTCAGAAGGTAAGTGACTGCTGTTCTATTGAAATGTAATAATGAAATAAATGACTGCTTTGAGTTCTTTCATTGTTTTGGTGATATGATTTATTAATATTTTGTTTTTTTTAATGTGTTCCCTTTATGCAAAAGTTCTTTGTTTCAATGTGATAGTCGAGAGTCAGTGAAAGAGAAGTTTCTTCATATTACATGACTTATTTATATTATGACAAGGACTTCCGATGGTTTATTCAATATGTGTGAGATGATCTGCTCCATGCACAAGATCAAAAACAATATGTCGACTTCAATCTCTTGCATTGAATGATTAACTTCTGAAATGACCAGTAGTAGAAGAAGTACTCACATCCTATAAAAGTACAAATACCACAATCCACAATGTACTCCATTACAAGTAAAGGTCTTGCATTTAAAACCCTACTCAAGTAATAAGTACTATTAGCTAAGTAAATTGCCCCTGTGACTTATATATTATATGACATTATTAGATTGTTAATATGAATGCAACTCATTTGAATTAAGCCATCTGAAAGGTTTAGAAGGTAACTGCTAACAACATCTAACTCATAGACACTGCTTTTTTGTAAAGGGTCTCAAGCCAAAACAGTTGGAAATCGTATATAATAACAACGATAGTTGTGGAGTAGAGTATAAAGTACAATATTTCTCTACTTACTAGTACATTACTTGAGTAAATTTACTTAACTACTTTTCACCACTGAAAAATGTAATGGCCCTACATCCTTTTATTTAGTTGTACTGCTTACAGAGGACTATTACTTCATTCATAGTTTAAAGACAAACTATATCTCCAGTGCTTACTACTTACTAGCAGAACTCAACATTGCAACAAAAAGATAGATTTTCTTTGTTCCTAGTTTTTACTTTGTCACTGCATTTCTCCTTAGGGTTCAATTCAATTTTAATTTATTTTTCAATTAGGGTTGTCTTCTCCTCTATGGGACTTATCTAGCTGGGCTGACCAGCAATGTCAGCCACCCTCCCGTCAACCAGTCCCCCACCATCATAACAGCCGTCACTTTGGTCACCTTCTTTTCGGCTGTGGCCGTCCCTGTGTCCAGCTTCCTGCAAGCCTGGCCCAACCTGGTCTACAGCACTGTGGCTGGAGCCATTTTCATCTGCACACTGGCTACCAACTGCATGCTGTTTGTGCCTCAGGTAAGAAACAACGGCTCAAGATACACGTACAAAATGCATGAAAAAACTTTGTTTTATTTGCAAACTAAAGTGCAGAATATCTTGTTTATTCTTGGAAAAATACCTGGGACATTTCCTTGTGTCTGGTGATGACACTGGCACTTTTAGATACACAGACACATGACAGACAGAATGAGAGATGCTTGTATAACTTTCTCAGATCATAAATCTGAGCAAATCACCAAGACATGGAGTCCCTCAGGGTTCGATTCATGGCCCACCACTATTTAACCTGGACATCCTCCCTCTTGGTCAAATCATACATGACAATACTATTGCTTATCACAGTTATGCAGACAACACTCAGATTTACTTCACCCAGTGACTATGGTCCCTTACACAACAACTAAACTGCATTTTATCATCTCAAACAAATAGCAAGGCTTAGAGCTCAGCTGGTACCTCGAGTCAGAACCAAACAGGGTGATGCTGCTTTTAGTTATTATGCTGCACACAGATGGAACCAACTTCCTCTAGATCTTAAATGTACCCCAACTTTAGACACTTTCAAACAAAATATTGCACTTAACTGTAACTGTAACTGTATTTGATATTTTCATTTCATTTCAGTCTTTACTCAAGTCTTCATGGGTCTGGGACCCTTTAATAAATCAGTTTAATCAAGGTTAAGTCAACAGTAAGGAGACTGTGCAAGGGTCAGGGACCCTGAGATTACTGTGTGAAGTAGGTCTAAAAGTGTGCACACGTCAGGATAAATACGGATCAAACCTGTTTGATTTTCCACTTTAACAAAAACTTGTATTGTCTTTCCAATATTATTCTTTGTTTATGTAAAACATTTTGCCTCGGTTTGAAAATGTGCTATAAAAATAAAGCTGCCTTTTTGTTTTGACAAAAGTAGTAAAGTGTGAGAGATTGTATTTCCCACACCTCAGTTTTCTGTGTGCGTGTCAGTTTGCCATGTCTATCAGTGGAGTGTGACTCACAGAGAAGGTGTTTATGAGTCAAAACTACGTAGGCTGTTGCAAACAGGTTTATGACTATCTAAGTGTCTGGCAGTGGGTTTATGTTACAATGAAGGAATGCATCTTCAGGAGAAAGGAAGGAAATTTATACAACAGTGAGCAACGCGCCAAAACACACCTAGTCAAAAAGGCCCCATGTGAAATGGTCCACTAGTGTGTGTGAAAGTTAGCATAACTCACTGTGTGTTTTTTTACTCCCTCTAAATCGCCATCATGCAGTTGACCCAGTGGAGGCAGTTTGAAGAGGATCAGAACAACCTGAGTCAGATGGCCAAGTATTTCAGCAGCCCCAGTAAGAGCCAGTCCACTGTGTACAGCCAGGACGAGATCTTCTACCTGCTGGGGGAGAACAACTCCATGAAAAAACTCCTTAATGAGGTACTGCATTGGGTGTTTGTTTTGTTTTTTTCAATTCAACAATAAGTTCTTTACAAATATTCAATAGAATTCATATGAGCCTGTCCTATGGACCAAGGTCTTGAATTTGTTTTATTTTGACAACACTGACATCTAGGTTACAGTTTTTCTGGTGTTTTCTGCACATAGAAAGCATAGTTGGAAATAACGGAGCTTGTTTTTCTACTTTCACAGAATGTTTATGGTTTTACAATGGAAAAAAGCTTTCAGCCATTCAGGCTTTGCAAGTGAAGCCAGCAGTTGTCTCAAACTGGCAATAATCCATCACAAACATATCCCCTGACAGACTTTACTTTCACTCTTTTGCATTTTTTATTAAGGATGTCAGCTGTTATCTGTTAGGTGTTAAGCTTGAACATGCACTCAACCATCAAATTGCAATAGCAGACATTGGAAATTGGCTAAGGAATTTGTAATTTCTAAAAATAACTCTAAATGACATCTGCTGTTTTACAATATGTTGGCAATTTTCTTGACTGTGCTATTTGTGTCGATTTAAAACATTACATTTTCAGAAGAACGCTGTGATTGACAGTCTGCAGGAGCAGGTGAACAACGCCAAGGATAAACTCCTGCGACTCATGTCCTCCAGCCGGCCCCTAGAGGACCAGGACATGGACTCCTCCAACACCATCCTCAACTCCTCTTCCACTCAGATCACAGAACTTCAGTCTGACGGCCCCTCTTCTTCCTTTCTACCTCAGAGAGACACTAAATCCCGACTCTCACCAGCACATCTCTCCCCTCACCTCACTGCTGCTGCTCTTTCATCATCTGCTGTTACACCGTCCTCTGAGCCTCCCTCTTCTCCTAGCTCCTCAACCCCCATTGCTGCTTCCTTGTCTCTCCCTGATGAAATGAATGCAAGTGAAAACCAGAGAGATGTCTCTACCACTGAACCTACAGGCAGAGACACAGCTGAGTCCAGAACAGAGGAGGATCTCAAACAGTCCCTCCAGTCCCCTGGCTTTCTCAGGACTGCACAAGAGGCCGTTCACTTCGTCACTTCTCTACAATCCCATAGAGGGTTAAACCTCTCTCAGGTTGAAACTTTCAACAATCAGAGCGGCCTAACCTCCCAGCTGGGACCAAATGCCAGACGGACTGGTTTTATCAGCAGCGAGCAGTTGCAGGAGATCCTCCAGGAGCTGAGTGTGGACGCGGTCATGGGAAAGGCGCTAAAATCTTCCGGTCAGACGTCCAGAACGCCTTCTCAGCTAAAATGTACTGAAGCCTCCACATTTTCCCCTCTCTCCCTGCGGACACCACGCTCCCCTCATCCGCCTGTTTTCTTCCGCTACCCCAGCATCTCCCCCTATTCGATGAGGAAACGTCGCCCGCCGTTCCACTCCTCCAGAAAAGGTTTGGCCCCTCCCTGCCTCTGTGCAGGTTCGGAGGGTGCTGGCTGTGGGAGGATAAGGAACAACTGTGGACACCAAAATCCAGGCTCGCACCCGGATGGGGTCACTGTGGATGGTACCCGCTTGGAGGTTCACAACAGTGCCCTTGAGCTGGAGGAGGAGGAGGAGGATGCAGAAGAGAATGAAGCGATAAGAAAATGTCAGAGGTGTGTTTCAAGGTCCCACAGATGTTCAGTGTTGCCCTGTGCAGAACACAATCACACGGCTCCACCTGATCTAGAAGCGAGTGGTGATAATGAGCAGCACCATAAACACATCAGAGACTCCTGTGGGTACTGGGACTCTGACTCTAGCAGCTCAACAGACTACTGTTACTACCACCGTCCCTACTGTGACTCCTGCCAGCAGCGAGGCTCTCTCCTGTCCTCCGGCAGCTCCTCAGACTCCTCTGACAGCGAATACGAAGGCTACACCAGCCTGTACCGCTCCCCACACCCTGTGGTATTTAAAGAGGACCTCAAACCCACCTTTGTATGAGCACAGGTGTACTGCACTTTACATGTTCATCCATTTCCACCACTTCTATTCATGCCCAATGTGCATCTATAATGGCTGATAATTTGTCTGTAATTTGCATTCTGTGTTGGTATTCTTGAATCTTGCATGGTGGTTATTTTACTCATGAGATTATTAGACTCGAGAAACCCTTTGTAGCTCAAATGCAAACAATGCTGTTTACTTTGTAACATTAGGCCTACTGATGCCATTATTTGTACATTTCTGCTGTCAGATAAAAACCCTTACATTCCAAAAATGTCTAAGCCTTACATCTAGACTCGAGTAACAAATAAAATACCCAGAGAGCAAAAGGAAAAGGTTTTCGTAGAACTGTTGAAATGTGCACTATATTAGCTCTACTGTAATTGCTGTATTTATTTTTGATATTTATTAGTAGATGTTTTGGCGTACAGAAGTACTTTGTGTGTCCTTTTTACTGTTTGACATTGTCAAACACATTCCTTAAATTTGTTTCTATGCCATTTTATTGTATCGTCTGCAGTTTGTTATTTGAGTTTTGCTTTAATTTTCAAATCTCTACATTTGTTGTCAGATGCTTCCCTTCTATAGCTGGCTTGCACCGCACCATCACCGTCACACAGGTCACTGCTATCGCTTTTATTCACTTAATTATTTTCTCAGTATTATTGTCCTGACTGACTGATGGTCACAGTTATCTAGAGTGTGTGTCGTGTGCGTGTAAGAAAGAAACAGAGCCCTCGTCTGTATTTGAAACTACACTTGATGGTCATTCTGCATCTTCTCCTGTTTTATACTGTCATGGACTCAGCCACCACAGCTTCTTACCAGGATAAGAATATTTGCCAGCTTCAGTGGCATGTGATTTTAATCATGACCACAATAGTAATAGAGATAGCTGAGTAGATTCAGGAGTTTTCATGATTTCCTCTCCGGCCTTTCTCTCTCTCTCTCTCTCACACTATCTCCTCTCTGTATTTCTTTCTCCCACTAATGGGGAAATGTGTGTTTGCCCGGGGAGGTGTTTCTATATGAAGGGAAAATAGTGTGCGTCTTGAATATCTTCTGCTCTGTTGCCTATTTTTGAGATGCTACTGATGCTCTCTGTTCTGCATATGAACTACTGAAGGGCAGCCTGGGAGAAATTCCCTTTGATATACAGCATAACAGAGTATGAATAAACCACACAAAAGACAGCAACACTTTGCAGGAGGAAAGACTTTCCTGCCAAACTAAGACGAGTGACCTGTATTCTGTTCAAGATGAGGAATGCTGAGATATTGAGAACATGTGGAATAAAAATAGTTGTCAATCAATCACACATCAGCAGCTTGTAACTGATATATAATGCGTGAGTAAAAGGTTCAAGGTTCAGCTTTATTGTCATTACACAATATAGGAATGCACAGTGAAATGCTTTTGTAGCCACCTCCATGCTACACAGACAAATGTACAAATAAGTCAAATATATTAAATACAAATACAAAAAGGTTATAAAATAGAACAAAGATTTGCACTTTAATTACAAAAAAAACCATACATTTATGTATACATATGCCCAATATGTACTATATCACTGTAAGCAGTGGTGCAAACAATTAAGGTTGTTCTAAGGGAGTGATATGGTGATGTGCAAAAGACCCGAAAGGAATAAAATGTGATGTATTTTATTTAAATCTATTCTATTTATTTACATTAATAAAGCAAATAGTTACAACCTATTAAGTATTTATAAAGGGCACCTTACTAGAAAGTAGCAGACTACGGCATACATGATGAAGACATAAAAGGTGAAATGAACATGAATGAAGTGCTGTAGTGACAGCCATGCACATATCCACACAGACATTACCAAGCATTGTGACACTAGTTCAATGTTTGTGCCAGAGGGCTGCATGTCTAAAGAAGTGTGGAAGAGAGATAGAGGATGGGCTTTTGTAACTAACATAGCAACAGTGGTGTATGACCACCGGTGCTCTGTGACAGCTGGGCCAGTTTGAACTGACAGCCTGGTTTTGGAGCTCCATTGGCCGAGAAAGTCATCAATCCTGGGAGCGGATACGCCCATTGTCCCCGTCGCGGCGTGGGGAAAAGCCTTTGAAGTCGTGAGGGCGGTGCCAAGCAAATTGTGCCATGTGGTGTTCAAGAGCGGCCTTCTCATTGGACCACCGGGAACACGGTTAACGCCCATTTCTGAAGGATACCCTCTCTGATTGGCTAAATCGGCCAGCCCAGATTCGCCGTTTGCGCGTGCACAGTTTTGCTATACACCGTCTCGGGTTACGTAAACAGCGTGAACCTTCTTCCACGACAGCGGACCCGTCCATGTAACCCTTTACGTAAATTGCGTAACTAACGTGCGCAGCGACAAAGACAGCGAGCCCGAAACCTATGGGGAAGGAATAAAAAAAGAAATTCAGTACCGTCGCACTCTCTACCTAAAGATTATCATTTTCTGAAGAGACCGCTGCCCTGAAGTCTCGGCGTAGAGACCGACATTTCACGGCGGCGACGGCGGATTTTAAGGCAGCGCGGAGCCATTGAATACGTTGAAGAGTGTGGCAACTAGCAGATTTTCCGTTGGACCGTCTGCAGGCTAGGGTATAGCGAGGGAGCCGCCATGGCAGCCGGATCATTGAGCCTCCACATCGGGATATGAAGAGAAACATGCCAGATTCATGACTATTTTAGTCGGAGACGTGTCTTCAAAGGCCCGCTGAGAGAAAACTTGGAATATAAAAGGAAGATATGCTGCTCTGATTGACCGTCGGTGGGAAAGAAAGGGTCGGTTTTTTTTACTAGACGATACGAACTAGAGTGAAGGATCTTGGGAGAAAGGGGTCGCTTTCTGTCCGTCTTCCTCGTGAATTATAGTGTTATTCATTTACTGTCATCCTTTTTTTGTTGGATGAGAAGGTTCGGCGAAGCAATCAGCCCCCTCGTTTAGCCAGTCACAGTCTCCGAGTCGAGAGAGAATCAAAGGGATTGGATCATGTCGGGTCGGCCCAGGACCACATCCTTCGCGGAGAGCTGCAAACCAGTGCCGCAGCCCTCTGCTTTCGGCAGCATGAAAGTCAGCAGTAAGTACACCCCTGTAATTCTAGAGCAGCCTACCTTTCTTTATTTTTTTTTCTCCTGCATGCACCTACTTCTCCGTGTCTCCTCATTAACCGGGCTGAAAATGTGTCAAGCGAGCATGACGGATAGCTTAGCCGCGGATAGCTTAGCCCTGTCATATGTCTGTGTGACTGGCTGAGATCGGCCGGGTGGCTGAGTGAGCGGCACACTCACACTGCTCCCCCTCGGAGGGAGCGCACCACCGCCGCGCTGTGACGCGCCCTCCCCCGGCCCGGTCAGCCCGACCGGGGTTAGCAGGCCGCGCCGGGTAGGGCTGGGCCGGGCCGGGCCACAGAAAGGTAGTGTTGGCACCGGCCCAGGTCAGAAACCAAGCCTTCTCCTTACACCGCAGATCCGTTGTCTTGGTTGTCCATTTCAAGGCGTATTAGATACCGTAGCGTTATTGCTAATAAGCCATAGGGCCGGTCTATTACGCAACTGTCAAAGCGGAAGGTGCGCCCATAGTTGGCTCGGGCGAAACTGACGTGATCCTGGGGAGGGCTGGTTTACTGCTCCTGTAGTCTACGGGCCGTGGCGGAATCACACGTCGCGACGGCTGGAGGGAGTGTGACACGGAGTATCCCGTTCATGGAGCCACAGTGGCACCGTGCCGGAGGCTGGTTATAGACTGCAGAGATGCTGGTCTACACACACGCATCCCCTTTTTAATTCCTGCTTTACTCTGCTACTATTTCAAGGCACGTCACACTCATTCACCTTCCCGCTTCCTGTTCTATGGCACATTTCCTCTGTTAAAAACTGGCATCTTAAAGCATTTTTTAATCACTGTGAATGTGTGTCACACATTGCAGATGCTACTACTTCCAAGTATTCACGTGTCCCATATTATGACAACCTGTTACTGATATAGGGATGTGAGAGTGGTTATCTAGATACTAGAAATGTGAGTTTATCTTAAAATAATAGCTTAAATGAATGTTCTCCTAGTCTAAAAGGAGTTTATTATACTATACTATACCGTACTATACTGCTGACTGTGCTGGCTAGCTACACCCTTTCTTATCTTGCATTTAGGTGTGTGTGTGTGTGTGTGTGTGTGTGTG
>JAVQJD010090771.1:0-20489 GCA_036023655.1 Nannoperca australis
ACACAGTGGCCAAACTGTGTAACTACAACCTGCAGGTCCATCAGGTGACGCACGCAAGATGTTGCCTTCAAGGCTTTAACCCAAAACCTGATCTGTTCCTGAACAACAAACATCAACCAGGTGTCAGAAAGCCTTTCAACTAGCCCGTCCAATCACGTCAACAGCCCTCATTTCAAACCACGATGTCCTAAAAGTTGTAAACTCAAAGGGAAACGCTACCACGGAAGATTCGGGTCATTTTATACCCAGTAGATGGACTTTCTTTTGGCTTCGTGCTCCACTGAGCAGCTTACGTCCACGGGACCGGACCGACAACAAGTGTGAATCATTCTCTTCAACACGAACAAACAGTAACACAACCAGGACTTTGGGGACAATTCACAAAAACTTGACCGAAACATCAGGTTTCGTAGGACTTTGTGCGCGAGACGGCGCCTGAAGTTCTCTGAATGCATATTTAATAAAAAGAGTTTGTCAGAACCAGACGCTTCAGCTGAATGTTACTTCACCAGCTAGCTAGCATTAGCTGCTAACCGGCAGGGTAATAAAACAGTCGACTCTCGCGGCTTCACCTCCTCAACAAACTCAAACCGAGAGCACAGACCAGCACGAACCCTAGAAACCCTCCAGCGCAGGACAGACAGGGACTCCAGTGACCTTCTGCCGGTCCCACAGCTTCACTACGAGACACCCGGAGACCCTGTTTGTCCTGCGCTGGAGGGTTTCTACGGTTCGTGCCGACCACACGTTTGCAGCTCGTCGTTGCAGGAAGGAAGCTGCTCCAGCATTCACATGTGGATTCGGACACTCAAGTGTTTACGGGAGGGGGGGGGGGGACTAGACTTCCTGGTTCTGCAGCAGTGCAGACGCTGTGTTTACTTACACGGAGCTGGACAAAGACTTTCTGCTGCTGTGGGAAAATATAGTTCATACACTGCTATGGTACTGTGAGAAGAATCTTTAAGAAAGTATCTCTGATGAGATACGGTTAGAAGAAACCTCAGGGCCAAAAGGTCTGGGAGGGGGAGGAAAAGCACATGAAGTTACTGGACATTGATACACAATTATTTTCTGGTAAACAGAGAATGACAAAAAGATAAAGCTCATGAAGTCGAGGGCAGAGTGCAAGAGACAGCACACCAACATCTCCAAGGCCATCGTGAGGTTTCCCCACAGTGCTACAAGTGTAGAAAAGACTTGTTCATGGTGGAGGTCTCTTCGTGAACAGACACCGATTCTTCAGTAAACTCTGTCGGACTCAGTTGATTTCTTTTCTCCGTGTAGAAGTTTATGACCTTTATCTGTGGAGCATCTGGTCTTTCTTCATGATTTTCTCCCACACTGCTGCTGTGTGATTATGCAACACAATGAAAAAGAAACACACACACACACACACTGTCAGACTAAAGACTTCCAGCTGGTTATCAACAGGAAACCACCACACTAATAAAAGGCCAGTTCTTCCTCCAACAGTACACCACACTCTGGATCAGGTGAGTCACCTGAGACGCCCGGCAGCACCACGTCAGATCCACCACACTGTGTTCACAAGGGGGGTCGCGCAGGTCACATGATGTCCTCACGTTTTTCTATTTTGATGATCGATTAACCCTTGTGCTACCTTGCCGGGTCAAATCGACCCAGTGTCTTCTCCACAAGGGGTAAACATTTCAGTCAAACATCTGCTGCTTCTCCTCGTCCCCTCTGACAGGAAACTGCGATTTGAAGACGTTTTATAGACTAAATGATTAACGGTGAAAACAATCTGCAGATTAAATCACGGTGCTGAACGTCACGTGTCAAACCTCCGGTCCAAGTTTCAGGTGCACGTTTCTGGTTTCTCATTAAAGTGTCGGCTAAGACAAACGTCCAACCTGTGTGAGCGTCACCTGGGAGCAGGTGGAGGCGCTGCAGGTATCTGAGGAATGTGAGGAGCGCTTGATTTAACATGCAGAGCTTTGAACCCGAACGAGGAGTCATTCAGCAACACTTTGTGCATCTGACCTAAATATCGAGTGTTTTAAACCCTTTTCACAGTAAAGACACATTAAAGAGAATAAATCTGTCCAATGTTTTAGATTTTACAACCAGACGTTAAATCTTCCCACTGGAGGCGGCGGCGGGTGGAGGCAGAACAGAAAAGTCCAGGAAGGAGGCTCCATCCATCATCTACAGTATGTCCCAGCATGCACTGGGTGAGAGGCAGCGGATACCTGGCCTGTTACAGGACTGAACCTGAGAGCCGAACCTGAAGTTCCCCCCTCGTCCCACTGCACATCTACTGTTGTTTAAACTAATGTTTAATATTTAAATATTCATTTTTTTTACATTGTTTTGTTGTTGTTTGGATAATGTGGCCGAGGTAATTTGTTCATATTCATTCTCACTGATTCATTTAAAGGACTTATTAGGGCTTTTGTTTTGAAGGTACTGGGCACAGGAAGTGAATCTACACATCTATATATGGGCGTACAGGTGTAGGACCAGCATGCACCAGGAGAGGCGACAGGCGCTGTTGTTTGTTTGTTTGTTTGCCAAATGGTTAAATAAACCACACAAAATCTGCTTCTTCCTGCAGTCGTCTGCTTTCTCTCTCTCTCCCCTCGGGTGATTTCTGCAGATGCTTCTGCCTCCGGAGCTGCAGAGTCTGGACCTGTGGTGGCAGCTGCTGCAGTGTAGAACTGTTCTGCTGCGTGTTCTCCTTCCTCCTGCTCGCTCTCCTGCTTTCCACCTTTCAACCCAACTGGTCGAGGCAGATGAGCGCCCACCTAGAGTCTGGTTCTGGTTCTGGTTCTGGTTCTGGTTAAAGGGAGTGTTTCCTTGCCTCTGTCTCATGGTGTCTCATGGTGGGACTGTTGTGTCTCTATACAAACAAGTGCCCTGATATAATTGTGGTATGATATGGAGCTATTTAAATAAACTGAATTGATTTTAATTGAATTCTTGTTCCCTGCGTAACATTCGATCCTCAGGCGCCTCAGTGGCAGCTTGATTTGAGTTTTGTTTTTTGGTTTCTGGTCTTCCTCCTAACCAGTGAGTCAAACTTACTCGGCAAACACACAAAAGTGCTTTCTGACGCTTCAGGGAAGTGATTCAGCGTGTTAAGACAATTCAAAGCAACAGGAGATGTTTGTTTGTTCCTGCAAGAATCAGCTGATCCTGGGACCGACCAACAACCTTTTAAACTTCGTACGGATGTTTCAGGACCGTCTGACGGCTGAACTTTGAACTCTTCATCACAATCTTTCTGAAAGTGACACGATATGATGAACTCTCGGCTCTCGTGACGTTTAACTCCTCATCCCACCTGATTAAACCAGAACTCTAGCAGCCATGCTCCTCCGTGTGGTTTCTTAATGGTTTAATGAGCCGCAGATGGAAACTCAACACACACACTCATCTGTAATTTGCTGGAACCACAGCTACTATCAGCACTCACTTCTCCAGAAGCCATTTCGCCTGATTCCTGTAAGTGCTTGTGTTTAATGGCGTGGCTCAAGTGGTGCTCGAGAGGCAGCAGCGTGCCTCGAGGAGAGGGTCACGGACTCCTGATGGTGCCGTGATGACCGGAGCTTCAGCGTCTGGAGGACTTCACTGTAAGAAGCTTGTTGTGGTCGTGATGCTGTGAACACAAACAGGAAGCTCTGCTGGATCTAATGATCTTTTATTGGAGAGAGCACTCACACACGCCGAGATTCCTGAAGACGGTTTGACTCGGTTCATCTCGTCAACTGCGAGTCCTCAATAAATTAACCACAAACCAGTTGTGCAAAGTTTCTGTAGCTGGAAACTAAATCTAGTTTGAGTTCATTTCCTGTCTTTTCTTCGTCCAACTTCGCTTTGAGCTGATTGGCTGTTGAAAACAGGAAAACAGGTGAACGGTTTCGTCTCGTTGTGAATCTTTGGTCTGACCTGACCTGACATTTCCCTCCTCCTCCTCCTGAAGATCAAATCTGCGACCAAGTAACAGCGACTGAGCGATGTTAAATAGAAACACGTTTAAAAGACGCTCATCGTGCAAAGTTTCAACAATCAGAGTGTGCAAGAGAGAAGATCATCAACACCGGCGCTGCAACGAACCATTATTTTCACGATTAATCCATGAATTATGAAAAAACGCTCGTCTCAGTTTCCCAAAGTGACGACATCTTCAAGTTGCTTCTTCTGTCCAAAAACACGAAGAAAAGCAGCAGCTCCTCACATTCAAGAAGCTGGAAGCAGCAGATGTTTGACTGAAATTATTAAATTGATTAATCCACAAATCGTAGTTCAACAATCACACGTGGAAGACATCCCACGATAAACATGAAGTTCTTAAAAGGATCTCAAGTTTGTCTCGATGTTTCTGTTGGTGCTGCTCATGTTTAGCTTCTCTGACGTGCGTTTTAAATTACTAACGAAGCTGCAAGTTTACAAGAAGCGACTTTTGTTTGTTTTCCACCCTCAGGAAACAAACCGTCGCTCAAACACAAGCGTCAGTGACGGGATATAAAGCCCAACGTTGCAGGACTGCACAAACACACAGTGACGGAGAGCATCAACACTGTGGGAAACTGTGACGCTTAGCTAACGTGGAAACAATCTTTACAGGTATTGATTACAAGACACCTCAGTTTGCACCAACAGAGCCACACATACATTAGTGATCTCCTGTGTAAACAGGGAGGACACATCGTCTCTAGCTAGCTTAAATGTGTTGTGCAGCACGCTAATACATTTACAATCTGTGAAGGATCTCAGGATTTTATTACGGACGTCTCTGGTCGGAATAAACTCTGTAGAGAACTTTAAAAAGGTTGTATTGGTCTTTTAGATTATTTTATTTTATGTTTAATATTCCTTATTTGTTTTTCAAGATCTTTTTCTCCTGATTGAGGACGTGCTGACGTTTTATTGTCTCATTTCCGGTGTTTCTGTGCTTCTGGTAACAAACTTAATCCAGTTAAACGCAGTTAATTCTCATATTTCCTTCACTACAGCGGATAATTACATTTAAATGTACACTAGTTCTGTATAAACACTCTTATCTCTCTCTTGTTAGCGACTTTATGCTAATCCCACACTTGTTTACATGCCAGTTAGCTGCTTGCTACTGTAGCTTAGCTTTTAGCTCAATTAGCGATGCAAACGTTTAGTTTCTACCTGTTAAAGGGAGTTTTTCCTCATGGTGGGACTGTATATGTGTAAATATAAGAGTTGGTCTATAACAAAAGACATAACTTTATGTTATGATATGGAGCTTTAGGAATGAAATCCACTTCCTGTCAGCGTCTTGGTCGTGGAGAGGAGACGTTGAGTCCGACTGCAGACAGACAACACGAAGCTCTCAGAGACTGTAAAAGGTGGAAACAACCCGTTTCTGTCACAAGTACAAACGCAAACTAAACCAAACCCCTAAACGATAATCCATCTATCCGTCTCTTCTATCAGAGGGTCTGTAAAGTGGTTCTCAGGCCGTCAGAACTATTCCTCTGATTCATTTACACACAAAGGGTCAAAACAAAGCATCCTGATGCCTTCAGATGAAACACCGGACAAGCTGCCGCTCATCAGCCGCTGAGCTTCAACACACCCACCAGCTGAAGAAGACCGCGGTGGTGGAAAGCTCGGGCGTGACCTTGAGTGGACGCGTCACAGACGGTCGATTAAAGAGGGTTCGACTTCAGGTGTTCTCTCTTAGTTTGTCTGTGGACTTCACCCAGAATCACCCAGCACCTGAACACACCACGTAGCAGCTCCACCGCAAGTCTCCCAGAGAGAGAGGCGGGGGGGGGTCGCACAGAGAGACAGGCAGAGAGAGAAAGACAGGCAGAGACAGAGAGAGAGACAGGTTTCTTAACGACCTGCAGACGAATCGTCCTGACGAGATAAAAGTGAGACAGATTTCTGTGCGTCTCTGTAAACTGAGCCGACGAGCACGAAAATAACCCAAACATGATCCCTGACACACCTGACAGGAGGTCAAAGGTCAGCAGCACACGCACGCACACACACACACACACACACACACACACAGCAGAACGTCACGTAGGACAAGAAGAAGCAGCAGATTTTAACATATTTGGGCGGTTTTTGCTTGAAAAAGTTGCTGAAACGACCGTGAACCTCTTGGAACTTGTTGTTCCGGAGAGACTGAGTGAAAAACAACAACAACAACATAAGAATAAAAACAACAACAGAGGAATAAATGTGCCTCGTGGAGTTTTGATGAAAGTTTAGTAAAATAAAGGAAGTGAAATAGAAGACGTTTACATGATGTTATAAACTCTGTAGTCCTGTTAGTGTTAATGTTCTGTGATGTTCTTATTTCTTTATAAAGGAGATCAGCAGCAGCTGTGATGCAGTTTATCTACCTTTTAAATCTGGTTAATAATCACAACCACAAGTCTTTTTCAGGTGAGTTTCTGCTAGAAAATCTCTTAATAACCCACTTCCACACGCATCCTGTCACGCTGAGCTGTGTGTGGAACTAGTGTTGTGTGTTGGAGCTGCAGCTTCCTGCAGATGTGCCGTGTAGGCCTCAGTCTGCAGCCCGGCCGCCGCGCTCCGCCTGCCCGGGCTTCACGCTCCTCTGTCGGCCACGCGGAGCGAGCGTTCACCTGCCGGCTGCTTACCTGTCCGCGGGGTCCCTGCGGGTCCACAACAGCAGCGAGTCCGTCTCCGCGCGTCTGATCCGGGGGGTTTTGTGCTGTTTGGTGATCCTCGGGGTCCGGAGACAGACAGGCGGAGCAGCTTCACTGGATCATGGTGGAGAGACCTGACGGAGGCTGCGGGGTGGAGGGGGTGGAGGGAGGACTTTACTTTGTCTCCGGTAACTTTTCTTGTCTTCTTGCACAGATTCTGTTTCTAACTTTCTCTCAGCGGAGAGGGAGAGAGAGAGAGAGAGAGAGGAACAACACAAAAAAACTGCAGTGTATTTACATCACATCCCGTTTCCGAGGAGGAAGAGGAGGAGGAGGAGGAGGAGGAGGAAGGCAACATGAGCCCCCCGGGTGTCTTGACATCTGAGAACGTGAAGGAAACCCGCAGTAGAGCCCTGCGAAGGGAACCGTGTGCAGATGACTTCTAATCACACCTCTAATAATCCTGAAGGTGGATTTATCACCACGTGGGTTTGTTCTCAGATATTTCAATAAAATACAACATAAATACAGAAGTTACTGCAGAAGAACCAGAGGTTTCACATCAGGAACCTTTTGTGCAGTGATTTAGATTAAAAGTGCATGTTGTTAAAACTCCTTGAGTTACTTTGTTGGAAATAATGCAAAGAAGAAACATATAAAATATGTTGTGGAAGAAGATTCTTGTGCATCTTTACTTAAGAAACTTTATTATTCAGGACTTTGACTTGTAATGGAGTATTTAGTATTTAGATGATGAAAAAGCAGAATAAACACGATAAAAAACTTATGTACAGTTGTGCTTCTTCTTAGCATGGCTTTGATTATTATTATTGATTTATTTTAATAAAGTAAATCCAGTCCTGAAGCTCAGGAACAAACAGCAGCTTCGGCTTAACGAACGTTCAAGAATGATGAAATAACTTCTGTTGTGCAAACACAGCTTTTAAAATCCAACATTAACATCAAAGACCAGGTCAGATTACTTCTGTATTTACTAATCCATTTCAACAATGATTAATCATTCAAACACATTTTCAATAAAAGGTTGCACACGTTTGCTCAAATCTGAGGATTTGCTGTTTTTATCTGATATTTTATTGATATTTTATTGGTTAAAAAACAGATTATTTGATAATAGAAACCGTCTTCAGTTGCAGCAATAATCCACACAATCCTAAAGTCCATATTTGTTCAATTTCTTTGCAATTTTGGGCAAAATATCAACGTTATCGAGTCACTTCTGCAGAAGGTTCAACAGTCAAATCAGAATCAGAATCAGAAATCCTTTAATAGTCTCGCGGTGCAGAAACTTACATCGTTGCAGCAAAAGTGTTTCAGTGCAGGAGAGAGAAATCAAATCAAATAAAAGTCAAAAATATAAATAAGTAACATGGTAAAACAAGTACACGTGATGACATGAAGTCACACATCTCAATAACAAGTACTGAATATATTTAGTGCAAGGGAAGTAGCAGCCAGTAGTAACAATATTCTACTATGGAAGTGTCTGTATATGTGTACAAAGAAGGAAGGAGAGTGACTGTTCGTCTGCAGGAAACATTCAACAATCAACATGGTAAACGAATAACAGGCGAATTGTTGCATCAGCGTTCAGTGAGTGGTGAATTCTGCACAGTAAAACAAAAAAAGCATAATTTTTAAGACCCGATAACACTCACACACCTAACGATGCCTACATTTAGCATCTCTCAGTGTGTATTAGACACCAGCCGAGGAACGTCTCCCATCACGCCGTGTTCTTGAACCTGGATTTTCTCCATGCACTTTCAAATGACACCTGCTTCTCACCTGTGAAGAACTGACTGACCTTCACTCGCCCTGAACATCAGAGAAAACTCCAGTGGACACATTTTGATGTCAGTGGTTTTGGCATCACCAGATTGTCCAGTGTTGAAATGTGGGAAGAGTTTGTCAGTGAAAGTGTCTCTGTGAGTGTAGATGTGAGCGACGTCCTCGGGGTCGTAGAAGGACACCTTCCCCCTGTCGTAGTCCAGCTGGACTCTGATCCTCTGGAGACTCTTCTTCACTCTGACGGTCTCGCCGAGACCATTACTGTATTTTCCACTGCGGTGCAATAAGCTCCAGATTCCAGACTCTGGGGAAGCATATCTCTTCCCCTTCCTGTCGACTGACTCTTTAGTCAGACCTACAGTCCACTCAGGAAGGTCTCCCACCTCCACCTCCCAGCTGTGCTTCCCCGAGCTGAAGCCCTCAGAGCCCAGGACAGTTGCGTACTCGGTGTTTCTCTCTGGGTTGTCTGGAAGCTGCTGGTTTGTGTCTCCCTGTCTCACACTGTTCAGATCATCAGACAGATACAGATAGGGGAATGCAGTGTTTGTGTCCAGAATGACAGGACTGAAGTGGAACTCCTCCTTCATCTTCTCCCAGACTGTGAAGGACAGGTTGCCCAGGTGTTTGGCCACATCTATCAGCGCCCCTGAGACCAGCTGAGGGTCTGACAGCGAGCACTGGACTCTGGCTCTGGTCCGAGTGGGTTTATAACTGCTGAGGAACGGCACGTTGTGTTTCTGCAGGTCTTCTTCAACAGCAGAGATGGTTTCTGACAGGAAGGAGATCTGCTCCCGAAGCCTCTTTATCTCTCTGCTGATAGTCTTCCCCTTCTGCTCCTCTTCCTCCCTCAGAGCTGCCAGTCTGGACTCCTCTTCCTCTCTCAGGAACTGCTGGAGCTTGTTGAGCTCGGCTCTGATCTGCTTCTCTGTGGACAACAGCTGCTTCTCCGAGTGTTGAATCACTTCTTTGTATGTTTCCTCCACTTGTTTGTGTTTTTTCCTCTTGTCCTGCAGAAACTCTACGTCAGATCTCAGCTGGTCCTTCAGGTCACTGACGGCTTCTTCTATAGAAACCACGTTGTGACCGACGTGGAGAGAAAACTCACAGACAGGACACACGGCTCTATCTTCATCCTTACAGAACAACTTAGGCTCTTCTTGATGTTGACTACACACCACCTGCACCTTCTTCTCTCCCTTTTCTGTCTCAGATGATCCAGATTTCTGTCTCCCAGCAAAGGAGTCCGACAGTTCCTCCAGTGGAAAGTTCACTCCTGGATCTTCTTTAGACGATTTTCTTTTACAAATGGGACAGTTTTTGTTTTCAGCTTGTTTCCAGAATAGTTGCGGGCATCTTGAACAGAAGCTGTGGTTGCAGCTCAGAGACACAGGATCTCTGAAGGTCTCCGAACACACATGGCAGCTCAGGAAACTCTCAACAACAGTGGTTTTCTCAGCCATTTGCTCTGATATGTCAATTATCCTTTAACAGCAAGACTCACCGAACCCGCGACCCTTTGAATCACAGATTATAATCCTCCAGGTTTGTGTTTATAGGAGAGATCCTCCTCCCTTTAATGGCGTCTCAGCTCCGTTCAGCTGTTTTAATGCTGTCAAACGGACAGATGACCTTTCATTTCCTCACCAGCAGATGGTGCTGTTTGATTTAAAACAGATTTTACAACAACTCTACACTTAAAGCTTTTATTTGTGCATAGAAAAATTATAATCCACAAAAAGAAGTTGGTGTTGGTGACAAGAAAACTCTCAAAAGACACAAACATAAAAGAAAAAGAAATCAAAACATTTTAATGAAAATGTACGCAAAAGATAAATACAGAACATGAAAGTACACAAATAAATCTAAATAAAGAACCAGCTTCCATCTTTTTAGGTCGGCAGTTGACGAAGTTACCCCAAAAACATCCACATGATCACCGGCATCAGCATCCGGAACCAGACTGAGTAGTTATTTTATGGTTCAATTTGTTTGTGTTTATGGTTTCAGCCACAGGATTGACTGACTGCTTCTAGAGTTTTACATTCAATTTTATTTATGTAGCACCATATCAAGTTATCTCAGGACACAGGTCGAGACCAAGTCTTATATTTACAAAGACCCAACAGTCCCACCAGGAGACAGAGACAAGGAAACACTCCATAAACAAAACTTGAGCAGAACTTGGGGCCGGCACACTTGACAAAGACAAAGTGGCAAACAGACAAGGGAGACCAGCAATTATTCTGGTTGATAAGCACACAGCTGTACCTCTCAGCCACCACACCTCCTCAGTACATTTTCCATTTTCTTCACTTTGTACTTTTACACCATTCATCCACTCAGTGACTGATATGAAGCAGGTCCAGGTATAAACAAATTAGTGGGCTCGTCCAGGATTTTTAAACCCTGGACCTCTCGCACCCAAAGCGACCAACGAGCCTGGAACCCGGCCTTAACAGAGGTGAGGAAGTGGAGAGGGGCAGCGACGGTGCTAAAGTTTGCAAACCCCAGGAAGCGCTGTAATTGCTTCTGTGAAAAGGGTGTAGGCCAAGTTTGAAAGCTTGGAAAGTATCCCAGAAAGGGTTCAAGTGACGTGAACGTGTCTGGAAATAAATCAAGTGTCCCTGACACGTTCACATGTAGATGAACACAATCAAACAGTATATTATCAAAATAAAAGCTTTGAGTAAAAATAATTAGATTGTTTCACATTAAGCCTTTTTAAAATGAGGGTTTCTACACAGATTAAAGGAGTTTTAAATGTACAACAAAACGTTTAAAAGCTGCAGAAACTCAAACCTCATTGGTCAAGTGCGCTGATGAAGGTGATGAAGGTGAAGTGCTTTCAGTATTTAGATGCTTTACTCAAGTACAAGTAGTATTACCTGCTGCGAGTCAAAGTACAAAGTATTACCATTCCTCAACTATTACTACTGATGCATATAACAAGTATTATAAAATAGTATCAGAATGTTTTAAAGGTATAATCTGCACACCTGTGCCCCGCCCACACAGGTGTGGTCACTCCCGTCGCCTAATTAGCGCTGAGCTTGATTGACAGCTACTTGTACCTGTTGGGAGTTTGGTTGAATCCCATCACAGCCTCCACCCATCTGGCACCTGACTGGAGGTCAGGTGCGTGTGTGCGCGTGTGTGTGTGTGTGTGTGTGTGTGTGTGTGTGTGCGTGTGTGTGCAGAGTAAAAGATGCTACAGCTTCCTTCCCAAACACAAGATGGCCGAGATCAAACCTGCCTGTTCTCTGCTCTCCTTTCCCTTTTCTTTTGCTTTGCTTTCGATAGACCAGCAGGGGGCGCTGCTTCTCTTTTTATCCATTCATCACTTCCTCCTTACAGCTCCTCTCATCCATGCAGTGTGTGTGTGTGTGTGTGTGTGATGACGCAAGAGCCGCCTGTACTGTGTACACTAAAACAAAGATGGCAATTAAAGGGAATCTGTTACACACACACACACACACATACACACACACATAAATACTAACACACACACACACACACACACACACACACACAGCGCAGTGACGTCATCACACGAGCGTAAAGTCGCTGGAAAATATCTGTGAGCAACAATTCAGCTTCAAATATTAAAATATTGACACTGACACATCAGACTGCATCACACAAAGTATACAAGCGCAGTACGTTTACGCAGTATAAATATACAAGTGGGACAACCTGCGGTGATGACGCTGAATCACTTCCCTTTTTCATTGTGATTCTGTAATTGTGTTTTAAGTGTCTCTGAAATCACAGATGACTCTTTAAGAGGACTAAAGCTGCAGTTAGCACACTTCTGTTAGCACACTTACATGTAGCACACTTCTGTTAGCACACCTGGGTACACCGTGAACTTAGCGTTGTGTCAAATCCAACACGGCAACCTTGGACCTCTTCTTGCTTTTAATGGCGAGTTGCATCATCGCCAACATGTGACCACGATTGTAGTGCGACAAAAATTCAATTTCAGTTTGATTAAAAAGTTATAAAAATGAACGCAGACGTTGGTGGTCCCACTCCTTCTGCTACGTAGCCAAGATGGCGACCATTTTGCCGTAATCGTCAGTGTGAACGCACTTGTGCACTCAAATTAGCAGCTCTGTGAGACTGTACTTAGACAAAGTGCTGCTTTGAGCTAAATGCTAAAATGCTAACAATCACAATGCTAATATAATGTTTAACATATTAACTATCTTAGTTTAGCGTGTTGGCATGCTAACATTAGCTAGTTAACAGTAAACACAGAGTGCAGCTGAATCTGTAGATCTGCGTGTATTTAACATTCACACGTCGACCTGATGGTGGCGCTAGATGTTAAGTTGTTACAGTTCATCCTCAGGGGAACATGAACATCTAAACAAAATGAAACGGTCATCCATCCAACAGTTATTGAGATAGTTCACACAAAACCACAGATGTCAACCTCCTGGTGGCGCTGTAGGAAAAGTCAGAGGGTCACCGAAAGTCAGTAGGATTCATCTTCTGGGGAACATGAATGTCTCACAGAAATCCATTCAATAAATATAAAATAAATAATAATAAAACTTTAATTTTTCCCTCACAAAGTCCGTCCTTGCACACGAGTTATCACTGAACACACTGGAATGCCCCTTTGACTTTAGCTCATGATACATTATCATGCCAGTCATCTGGAGGAAGTGATGTCACTGCTGAAGGTGATGTCATAACAAAAGCCACAACATTAGTCACAGACTGACCCTTCTTCATCCTGCGGTCACCTCCCCCCCCCAGCCTCTGAGTGTCACCTTCACTGCTGTCACAACACGTGATCACATGATCAGATATCGATCACAGGAGACATTTTACTTCAGCTTCTGACACTTTAAACAGATTTTCTGACCGTTAGTCCATTTATTAAATGCAGGACATTTTCTGGTAATGGAGTATTTTCACTTTACAACCCAATAACACCTCAAATGACCCCAACTTTAACCAGGATTCACCATACCCACGCGGCGGCCATGTTCCTCTGTTCCTCTCTCTCGTTACGCTCAAACACTGTAACTGAACGAATCGTTATCATGTCACCGATTCCTGATTGATCAGCAGCGGAGAAGACAATAGGACATCGGGACGCGTCTCAAGGTAATAACCCATTAGGTACCGTTAGCCAACCGCTAACGTTAACCTGGAACACATCATGACGGTATCCTCTCAGTTACCCCGAGCGTGATGTCACAGGAAAATGGCCGCCTCGTGGATATGATGCATTACAACCAACTGTGCAGCAGTGTTTTAGCCTCCTTTAGCTCCGAGTTCTGGTTTTGCTGCTCACTTCCTGTCTGTTTCAGCTGTTTTCAGCTCTACCAGCTCAGATAAACTCACCTGTGCAGCACCTGCTCAGCAGCAGACAGAGCAGCTAATATGTTTCCCTCAGAGCTGACTGAGCTGACACACAGCGAACACAAACACCACTTGTTGCTCTGTAGCTGCCGGAGGTGGAAACAACCACTTAATACAAGATGATAACGTGGCCGATGACGATGTTTCAGTCGCTCTGCTGCCCCCTGGTGGCCAAAAAGGATGAAGCGCTGCATCTGAATGTCCACAGCTGCATGTGTGGCTGATTCTCCATCACAGCTTTTATGTTTTGCTGCTGGTGCAGTGGAACAAACACTGCAGGCTGCTTCTCCTCTATTAACACTCAATTACAGCTGAACGTGTGTGTGTGTGTGTGTGTGAGAGAGAGTGTGTGTGTGTGTGTGAGGGAGTGTGTGTGTGTGTGTGTGAGGGAGTGTGTGTGTGTGTGTGTGTGTGTGTGTGAGGGAGTGTTTGGGGAATTTCAGTTGTTGGCAAATCTTGAAAAAGAGACAGAAAAGACAACAGCGGCTATAAAGAGAGGAGGATTGTGTGAAGATGTTTAGAAGACGCACATGACAGCAGGAAGTCCTCAGCATGTCGTCTTAATGAGATAAACGTAATCACTTTTATGTTTTGTAAAATGTATTAAGATAAAAGAACGTGTGTGTTTGGTTGGGTTTTGTTGTCTCTCTCATTCTTAAGAAGGCAAATAAACGAAAGAAACAAATGCTTGCTAGCTTGATGATCTCTCACCAGGTGACATCTTTCTCTGGTGGATGAAAGGACATTTCTGTTGTCGTGCTGGTTGAACGGAGCTTGTGTGACTGGGTGAGTCAGCTTCCTTGAGTTGTCATAAAGTGTCCAGTTTCACCTGCAAGACGATGTTTCCATGTTTCCAGAAGTCAGTAAGTCAGCATGTGGAGGAAGAATGTCTGCAAAGAAGTTTCTCCTTTAAGGAATCTGTAAATAAATAAAAAAACACAAGTCGAGGAGGCGGCGGAAACTCCTGCAGGTCGTCCACGGAGGGAAAGTCAAACCACTGATAACAAACTCTCGACTGCAGCTTCCAACATTCACAGCGCTGACTCGCATATGTAGACTTTCCCAAATGTTTCCGTCCTGCAGGTTTCTCCTCCTCCTCCTGAACCCCTGAAGCTCTGCTGATGGAGGCCGACACATTATTTAACAGATGGACGTCGTCCAGCTGGCTGAAGTCTGACCCACTTCATGTCCCCGTTTCTGTTCTTCTTGCACAAAGACACAATTCATTCAGGGACAAACAAACAAACAAACAAGCAAACATCCCGTGCATCTGCTCCACAGAAGAGGAGCTGCTTTGGTAGAAGAAGAGTGAGTTCTGTTTCCCGAATAACCCGAGTGACCCGTCTCTGGACAGACACACGAGCTAAAACCTGAACTATGTGCATGAACAGACACAGCAGCTACGTTTGCCACGTTAGCTACATTAGCTACGTTAGCGTCCACACGACTCAGTTTCTAAAACCTTTTAACGCTGCTGACCTCTCAGTGTGGACAGACGATGACGCAGACGCCCACACTCGCTTCCTAATCGGGGTTAATCAGCCACGACGTGTCCGTGTCACGTGACCCGTTCCCAGACGGACCAAAACAAACCGAGAGGGTTCATTCAACATTAATAACCAGTTGCATCACTTCCTGTCAGTAACACTTCCTCCTGGTCATTTCTCCATCACCGTTCTTCGGTCATAGTATTTCCTGCAGCTAACTAAGTGCAGACGATCTACTTCCTGTTTACACCGAAAGGTCACGTGATGGTTTGGGTTTTCCGCAGCAGTCAGGACTCATCTTCTCTGTTTTTCCTGATTCATTTAAAATCATATCATGTAATCCACGTTTACTCCACAAAAACCCACATTTCTACAGCGTCTGTGTTTGAAAGTAGCTCTTTAGTCATCATGTGTCCAGATAAAGGTCATTACTCAGCAAGGAGGAGGAGGAGGAGGAGGAGGAGGAGGGGCGTTTATTTTTAGGTCATCAGGAGGGAGAAACTCCAGGCGTCACAGTTCGATGCTGCAGTGTTTCCTCTGGAGGAGGACTGACCGGCTGCTCACACACATTTATTCATGGAGTTTGAGTGAATCAGCTGGAAGCACACGATGAGAGGAAGAGGAGTTAGTTTGGACCTCCAATGTTCGCTGCAGCTCTCCTGGTCGACTCTTTGGTGTCCTGAGGAACCTCTTTATCTACATTCAGTGTAAAACAGGAAGTTGTGTTTGTCCCTGAAGACTGGAGTTTGTGTCCGGCCGTGTTGCTGTAGTTTTCATGCACTAATTATTTTCTAAGTAACATAATGAACGACATCTGACTGGAGAACTTAGCATTTTAGATCTCCCTGTTTCCTCATGTGGAAGTCAGTGAGTCTTTGGTTTGATGCCTGATATGAGGTCCGTGGTCACAAGCTGCAGAGATTTTCACCTTTTGTTCTGCGACATAAAACGTGCAAGTTTTGAAGCTTTTCCACAACTTTTAAAACAGGCGGTTTTAAAACAAACGTTTGGAGTGAAACTTTCCCAAAGGCTTCTGTAGAAGAGGTCAGCGCTGGAAGCTCAGTGGTGGAGACGTGAAGTCATGTGACCGCGCTGTAGCGTTAGCTTGTTAGCTTGTTGCTGCTGCAGCTTCAAACATCATCACAGTTCATGTGGAGATTCTCTCTCAACACTCCTCCCTTTGTTTTCTCAAAGAATCCAGAAAGTAATGGAAACATCCCATTGTGTGTGTGGTGGGAACGAGGGCGTTTACCACTTAAAAAACATCTCATCCCTGCAGCGTTTTATTTATGCACCATTTAGCAAATGACTACAGCAAAAATGCATTGTGGGATACTGCGGCCCAAAGGCTGCAGAGAACAGGGTGAGCCCTCCAGTAATAATGAAAGTTGGAGGGTGCAAAGGCTGAAATGTGAAACTTGACCTCTGAGCTCAGGTTTCCGTCTCTGTGAACCGGCACATTGTTGAATGAAACTTAAACAAATACTGCACCTCCACCTGAAACCCGCCCGACTTCTGCTTCCACGAATGTCCTCAGGCTGGTTCTCTGAACAGATGAGAAGAGCTTCAGACGTGTCTCGGCTTGTGTTCGCTTTTCACCTGGTTTCACATTTCAACGCTGGCAGTAAATCTTCATCAGCCGGCTGGGATTCTTGAAAAGAATCTATTGAAGTAACTAAGTGACTGTGTTTCTGGGTTTAAAGTCATGTTGAGGCTGCAGGTTGATGGATTTCTGCTGAAAAAGACGACTGTAGAGTTTGAAACTTGTCTGTTTGTTTGCATTCAATTCAATTCAATTTGCTTTATTGGCATGAATGTAACAATGACAATGTTGCCAAAGCACCAGATAATAATGAAATTAAAACAGTAATAATAATTGACAATTTACATACAATTCCTAAAAATCGGGAAATAGCAAAATAAACTTCACACACGTGAGACTGTGGAAGTGTGTGAAGGTGTGTGTGTGTGTGTGTGTGTGTGTGTGTATAAATGATGTGTGTGTGTGTGTGTGTGTGTGTGTGTGTCTGTCTGCAGGCTGACGAGTGAAATCACCTCCAGTTTCACATGAAATCCAAAGTCTCCGTCTGATAATTAAAGGTGTGCGTTCACTTCATGTCTCGCCGTCTTTCTGAGCCTCGACCAAACATTCCTGTCATTCCTGTTCGTTTGTGTTTTAACGAGAGGGCAGCTCGTTAAACTCGCCTAACTCTTCATCCTGTTTACAGAAAGTCAATTAAAACATCGCACATGAAAAGAAAGAATAATATCACAATGGAGGTGAAGAATGTGATTATAAAGACATTACAGCAACACACCCTTCTATTCAAAACTAACAAATATTCCACATTAATATTAAATCAAAATACTAATTTGCAATTTAAATGTAATCATTTAATAAAATGTCACTACAACAACTACTACTATAAATAATAAAAAATTAATAGACATCACCATAATCTTCTTATTTTATCTCAAACAAACAAAAAATAAAATTTAAAAGAATATAAGAAAAAATATATATATATATTCAACTTAAACAGTCAGAAACTCCCACAAAGTGTTTTTAAAAATACTTAATTATCCGAAAAACTGAGCAGAACATTTTGGGGGAATTCTAACTTTTTAAATTCTTTAATATCAGAAATATTATCCCCTCAATTCACGCTGAGGAAACGGATGTAGAAGTAAAACTATAACGAAGTTTCACACTCTTCTTTATTTCAACACTGTGTTACATCAAAGCAGTGTGTGTGTGTGTGTGTGTGTGCAGGGTGTGTCTGACATTGAGTAATAGTGCCTCTTTGTTACCCTTTTTTTTTATCCAGGAGATGTAATTATTATTTTCATTCTTGTGCTTGAAGGCGGAGGTCGCGGAGGATGTTTGAATATGAAAGCTCAAAACTGTGACCGAGATTCACACGCAAAGTCCAGAAAGTTAACAGGATAACCAGCATGAAGGGAGGGATTCCTGCAGGAATTAGACTGCATGAGTTTAGGTACTTTATTGTGTCCAAGGTCCCACAAATCAGCCACATTTCATTCCCAAAGCACAAGAAACAAATAATAAAAACAATAAAACAAACTAACAAATACATTTGATTTAATAGAACACGAATTGAAAGCATGCTTTAATTTGCCCTTTGAATTTAATGGTGTCATTAAATTTGTTCCTATGTGTTTGTCTCCGGTTTAATGGTGTCATTAAATTCAGAGGGCGTGAGCAATCTGGCAAGTATTTATCAAGATATCATGACGCGATCTGATGTGTTGAATGTACCGATCATCCCTTTGCCTGCGGCATAGCAAAAATGACCAGATAACACTACTTTATGCTTAAAAAAAAAAAGTTTGACATGTGTTATAGTATATTTTAAGATCCTACGTGATAAAAAGAAGAACCACACCCTAGTAAGAAGTAGCAGCAGGTGATGTATTCAGGTGTATTGAGTGAATGACATCATGCTGCACCTTCTTTTGTTGTCTCAGAAACGCTGTTTCAGTGTCTGCGCCGCGTCCGGTATGTGTAGCATCTAAATGGTCATGTCAGAGGTATGATGGTGGCCTATCTGTGTGAATTAGAGGCTATCTGATTGGTCCGTTAGCATCATGAAACGGTTCTGTTGAGGGAGTGGGAAGTGTGGGAATGAGCTCAGATTAGTAATAGAAAAACGATTTACTTTACAGGTGTTGGATGTATGAATGTGTACCTGAATGCAGCTCCACCCGGCCGGGCCTTAGGGTGTTCCCCACCACACAAATATTTAAAATACTTTTCTAATCCTGGATTTGTGTAGATTAAAATAATCTCATTAAAGGATATTCACATTACTCACTGATCAAACATAAAGAATAACTGTTCCAAAATCTAAAATATTGTGTGATTCCCAACCAGGAGACTTCTGCAGTTGCTGGGGGCTACATGGAAATACATGAACACTATCGTATCTGCTGAAATTATGTAAGAGTGAAATAGCTGAAATAGCTAGCTTAAAGTAATGACTACAGGATTAAACTAGCTAGCTTAAAGTTATGACTAAACAGCTGAAACAGCTAGCTAACAGTAAAGACTACAGGGTTGAAATAGCTAGCTAACAGTAAAGACTACAGGGTTGAAATAGCTAGCTAACAGTAATGGATAAACTGTTAAAATAGGTCAAAGTAATGGATAAAAGGTTGAAAAAGACAGGGTTGTTGTAAAAATTATTGTAACAATATCAACATCAATCAATAGTAAATACATTTGGAACTTGATTGGTGGCCGTCAATGAACGGGTAGGGTATGTGAGTTCAGTTGACAGTTTGTTCTAATGTTACACAAAACCACACATTTTAATTTTACTGTAAATTTGCACAATAAGTGACATTTTTCTGTAAAAATCCCACTAATTTCTATCATCAAACAATAACACAATGTTCAATAGTGTTACGTTATAAGTGAGAGATATAAGTGAGCAATTACTGAGCAGCCACAACAACAAAAATATCTTCCACTTACTTAAAGCTATTTTTAGTCAGTTACTTTTGAAGGTACACTGACTTCACAAACAAACTCTGGTATTTAAAACACGAGTTTTAAATACCAGAGTTTAAATAGCACTAACCAGAGGCACACAGTCTTCACAACTCTGTCACTTACCAAGTATTCCTGTAATGCTGCTCTCATTTATTCCACACAGCGTAACGCTAAACAGCCATGCAGTGATGTATTGGAAGTAAGCTTCAGCCTGCTTCGACAGATAATTTGATAATCTGTTCTGAATGTTGAACAAAATTACCTTCAGAAATTACACAAGTAAGTGTTTTCTGATGTGATGCCACTATTCTTACATGACCATTACAAAAATGATTCATATGTTTTCCTGATCTGCTAACTGTGGTTACAGTTCAGTCAGTTTTGTCACAAAAACCACTTGGTTAGATTGGAAAAGGTTAAAAGAAACCAATGTTGGCTGTTGGTAGTTAGTTAAGCTTTGTTAAAAACAACTTAACGAAACAAAACATTCACTTTTGTTCCACTAAAGGTCTTCGTGAGTGAAATGTTAACAAACAAATATGCCCACAGTTATCATTTACATTACATTACATTTAGGCATTTAGCAGACGCTTTTATCCAAAGCGACTTCCAAAATAAGAGCTTTACATCAAGTGCATAGAACCATGATTGAAAACAACAGGACGTCTCATC
>JAVQJD010090777.1:0-13614 GCA_036023655.1 Nannoperca australis
GCTCACTCACACTCTCGTCTCACTCTCTCTCTTTAAGTCATAAACACAACACACACAAACACGCACACACACACACACACACACACACACACACACACACAGTGATCCAGACCTGCCCAGTCTAACCCTCCTCCCTGGGAAAGGGTGAGAGGACAGCGGGCCGTCACTGTTAGCGCTACATACCACTCAGATAAGACAAGCAGAGGAGCCGAGTCCTTCAGAAGAGACGGAGCTCCTGACACTGCTGACAAGACAGTTCAACATATTTGAAATAAACACATTATTGATTTATTTTCTTTAGTTTTTAAGTTATAAATCTGCTCATATAGACAACCTGTGTGTTCCATAATACTTGTCACCCTCTCTTTAAACTGCTTCTAAAGACTTTGCTGCAGTTTGTCTGCATGTTGCTCCTAATTCCTGTTTCCATTTTCTTAGTTAAATCAGGCCTGTTAGTGTCCAGCAGGAAGTAACTAACAGGTAAATCCACCACTGTGTGTGTGTGAGCCAGTGGTGTCAGAGGTTTCCCCTGAGCTACAGTAACACAGACTGACAGGTGCTTGAATAAGTGCACTCCACTAGTTTTGGGGATTGTTATTATCCAAAGCACCAGAATCCAATTATTTAATACTTGATTCTTCTCAGTCTCACAATTTCCCCACAAAATATGTTTTATTATTGATTTCGTATTAGCCAAATCAGAATAAAACAGTATGTTAGATTCTCATGTGACCCAGCTGGGACGGCAACTTCAGGTCGTGCAACTGATTTGCACGTTTTTCCAGATTTTTATTTTGGCCTCTCCTGTAAACTACAGTCTGCAGAGATACTGTATGGGTTCCTACAGGAATAGGGAGGGGGGAGGGGGTTGGACAGTGTGGCATGCTGATGAAGGAAGCGGGGGGTCACTTGGTGACTAATTTAAGACGGTCTCTAATTGCGGCTCACTAATGGGCTGTAGAGCTACTATTAGGATCTGTAAGATAGTTTATCTATGAACCTGAGACAGACGCTGATACACAACCAGCGCTGGAATGTAACTGAGAACATTTACTCAAGTACTGCACTTAAGTACAAATTCGAGATACTTGTACTTTACTTCAGGGAAATATTGTACTTTTTACTCCACTACATTTATCTGAGCGCTTTAGCTACTTTACCAACAAAGGTTTTTGCAAACAAAACACATGAAAGGCTAATAAAATATGATGTTTTGCTATAAATGAAACTACCCAGCAGTATATACAAGTACATCTGATTAATCAGTTAGATTGAAATGATAAAGTCATTTTTTAAAGCAAATATGCAGAAACATTTCATGGTTCCAGCTTCTCGGATGTGAGGATTTGCTGCTTTTCCTTCTTCTTATTTTGACAAATTGAATGTATTAATAATGTTGAGGACTGTTGAAGGAACAAAACAAACATTGTGAAGGTGTCACTTTGGGCTCTGGGTAAATACAACAGCATTTCTTTTTATTCCCAGAATTATTACAAACCAAAACATCAATCCAATGATCGAAGAAATAATCAGCAGATTAATTACAAATGAAAATAATCATTAGTTGCAGTTTGATATGAAAAAGTTCAAAATTAGCTCCACTCAACCAACTACAACAGTAAAATCTTGCTTTTATATGAATGCATGAGGAATAATCTAATGATATAATAAATAAAAGTATAATTTTTAAGTAAACATTTTTTTAATACTTTATTTCCTGGTTGTACTTACATACTTTTATTATTGTTTGTTTACTTTAATCCTTTTATTTTACAATGTGATATTAATTCTTTAAAACTCTTATTTTGGGGAAATATTCAAATTAAACTCGCCTCTTCTTTTCTTACATCACAACACCTCATTGTCTGTTATCTTACTGGACGAACGAGGCTACTGAATGATGTGGTGCCTCTGGTGATCCAG
This sequence comes from Nannoperca australis, assembly GCA_036023655.1. Taxonomy (NCBI): domain Eukaryota; kingdom Metazoa; phylum Chordata; class Actinopteri; order Centrarchiformes; family Percichthyidae; genus Nannoperca; species Nannoperca australis. The sequence continues at coordinate 1,924 of JAVQJD010090777.1, forward strand.
CAGAGTGGAGCAGTGAGGGTTTATCAGAGTCCAGGGTGCCGTGCAGGGGGGGTCAGCCGGTCACAGTGGGAGGCCTGAGGGGTCAGGGACAGTCTGTCTGTCTGTGAGCTAATCCTCGAGCACGCACACACACACGCACACACACACACACACACACACACACACACACACACACACACCTTTAGACCTGACCTTTCTTCCTCCAACAACTTCATAGACTGAACCAGGAAACCAAGTGTGTGTTTATATCTGCGTCTCCACGTTTGCATAAATCTGCCTCTGGTGTCTGTGCATGTGTTTGTCACACCTGAGCTCTATTTTACTGTGTGTGTGTGTGTGTGTGTGTGTGTGTGCGTGCGTGCGGGACAGTGTCCATCATCCGTCGTCCTGCCAGTTGCCAGTCTGCAGGCTGCTGCTGCTGCTGGGCGGCTACAGACAGGGAGGCAGGGCAGGGGGGTCAAAGGTCGCAGAGAAACAGAAGTCCCTGGCCACATCTTTCTATCACCACTCCATCATTCTACACCTTCTTCTTCAATGCAGTGCAGAGGAATTGTCAGCAAAGTAATGACAGAGCTGTCAACACTTTATTTCTGGGAAAAAGTATTTGTTTATGTTTGTTTATCTTCATTTTGTGCAGCGTGAGTTAATACAACGTACAAGATTATAAACTAGAGGTTGTTCGTTTCAGGAAGCGCATGAAGGAACGTAAAGGCATGACTTACTGAAAACTCTCCTCTCACACTCTGTATCTGTGGAAGTGGAGCTGGAGAGATCAATCGTGCACGTTTTAAAACCTGATAAAACACGATTCTTATGTACGTGATTGATTTTTATTCCTCCGCTCGGAGAGACGTTGTATCGGCTGACAAAATGGACAATTATTTATTTGTGTGTGGCTGCAGGGATGTGCGACAGTGTGTGTGATCAGACAGACAGTTACAGTGTGTGTGTGTGTGTGTGCAGATGGGCGACCATTCGATGATGACACTGTGTATGTTCAGTCTTCCATAGATTTTAGCAGCAGGGTGTCCACTGGGCATCGCTCAGTCTTTAGCAGCTGTGTGTGTTAAAGTGTGTGTACATGCATGTATAGCACAGTGTGTACAGAGTGTGCACATGCATATCCCACCGGACTGTGAGGATGTTTAGCTTTTTATGGGCCTGAAGTTAGACACTTAACATCTCCAAAGTGTTGGACCCCACCCAAAAAGGACGCGTGGAAAACAGGACATACAGTTTTAAGACCTGTTCCCAAAGACGGTAGACCCTAATAGAGAGAGCAACATTATTCTGAAGTCTTTTTGATGGGATGTTGTGAAGGGAAGAGATTAACCTCAAACAAACAATCACAAATGAACAATGCTGTGTAGAAATCAGCAAAGCAATATGTGCTGCGTATTTATGTGTCACTTTGAACTGCTGCAGTATAAACTTGCTGTAACTCATGTGGCGTCCATTGCTGCTTATCAATCACATGACGTTTCCTGTGTCCTGTGTCCTGAAAGGAGGAGCGAACTTGTTGACCTGTGGAAGGTCATTGTGAGACTGGAGTTTTGCTTTGCCAGTCCGGGACAGATCTAACTGTTTAAAAAGACCTGCTGGATGCCTTTCTGTCACGCTTATAATTTCAAGTTCACCTTGTTTGCATTCATGTGTGTGTATCTGTTCTTTGTGTACTTACTTGCGCACACACACACACACACACACACACAGATTGAGGTCCACTGTCTTGGGACAGCAGCAGTTCTTAGCAGCAGTTTGGTGTTTATGTGACACCTTTTCAGGGGTGCTAATGCTGGAGAGCCGTTTAACAGACAAACAGGCCGTCGAGCCCTCTGCTGTTCTCCGCTGCCAGGAAACAGTAATGGATGGTTGGACAGTGACTCAAGGGGGGGGGGGGTGAAGATGGGAGGGAAGATGTTGTTATGAGGGGGTGTTTCTTATCCCGATCCCATGGCGGCTCCCCTGCTGCGCTGGATGAAAGCTCCCCGACCAGCCGTCGTCGCAGTAACTAATTTGCTGAGATTTTCTGCTCGACTGGAGGCACGAGGAACAGCCCCCCCACCCCCCTGCCCTCCCACTTGACCATCAACTTCCCCTCAGCCCTCCCTCCACAATCTTTCCATCTCTGCTCCCCTGACTCTGTCTTCTTCAGCTGGACAGACCTTCAACTTCCAAACAGACTTTAATCAAAAAGACCTTTGTAGTAATTTTTTCCATGATTTTTATTGAAAATCGTGTCAGAAAAATGTTCATATCTAATATAAATGTTGTTAGATTTGTTGACTTGTATGTTCGTTAGGTTTAGCGTCTTCTTTTAGCATTTGCTAATTAGCAATAAACAGCTGCAAATGAAATTCAACATATTGATGATGGCATCCTGTGGGGGATGTGAATGTGCGCAGCAAACTTCACGGCAGCCTGTGAGACATCTCACTCAAATCTACAGATGTCAACCTCATGGTGGCGCTAAATGGAAAGTCACAGATCACCAAAGTCTTCAGAATTTGATGTCTGGGATCCATGAATGTCTGCACACGATTTCATGGCAATCCATCCAATAGTTGTTGAGATATTTCAGTCTGAACCAAAGTGGTGGACCGACTGACATCTCCATACAGCAACTCATACCACCCCTCTCTCTCTCTCTCTCTCTCTCTCTCCCCCTGTAGTGCCTCAGCCACGTCACCTTGATAATATTCCCTAATCACCGCTGTGGCACCCTTTAGGGTTCAAACGGGTCATTGGCAAGACGCCATAATCCTCTTCTTGAACTTTGACCCGCGACAGCCCTTTTAATAGGGTCAAATACTGAAAGCGGATCACATCACATCCTGACCAGCGACGAAAAAACGTCTGACGTAGTGGCTGCAGGAGGTGAGAGGACGTGGGCTCGTTATGCCTTTCAGCAATTATGTACCTGGAGTGGAAAAACATGAGGATTAAAACGCAGGAGGATCGATAATATTGATTGGGACCCAGCGGGAGAGGTGATCACTCTGCAGTTCATGTACTGAACCCAGAGGGAGGCGGCATCTGCACGCGTGAATGGATTATTAACAAATGCATGGGAACTGTGAGAAAACTGCAAAAAATAGCAATATGTGGCTTACGGTGTCGAGTGTGTTTGTGCATGCGCCTGTGTGTTAAACTGTGTGTGTGTGTGTGTGTGTGCATTATGGTGTAACTAAGCGCAGATTATACTACGCAATAACAACACCTGGACAACAATAGACCTTTTCTTGTGGCAGTTTGGCTCTCCTCCAGCTTCCTCGGTGTTGTTTTAGCAGTGATGCTAATCCCGCCTCTAGCAGCATTCAGTCCGTCCAGCAGCCAAGACGGACACACGCCACGAGACCACAAGATTACGGTTTATAGATTATAGTTTATATATATAGAGAGAGATTCTTTTATCCCACTCCATATGAGCGCGTGTGAGAGTGTAAGAGAAGGTGAGAGTTTGTGGATTTGGATGTTTACATTTCTGCATGTAGTGTATGTAAAGCATGTAAAATCTGTCCAGTACTTGGCCCAGTTTGGCTTTTGATTTTACATCGCAACATCTTTATCTTAACTCGGACTTGCTTTGGTCTTGGTTATCTACACACCCATGGTGCACCCACACAGGTACCGGCTGGGCTTGATTCACATCTTTCTCACTCACCTGTGAAGGAGAGACAATTTACTCTTCTCAAAAAGCAAAATCAGTTCATTCATTCAAAGTAAATCAGTGCAAATCTTTGAGGGAACGGAGACCAGGAGAGATCCACTTTTATTTAGCCAACCCTTTGCTTTTATTACGTGGAGTTTTGTAATCGCACACACTCTCTCCTGCCAACAACAAAGCCAGTATCAAATCCGTTCGACCAACAAACAAATCAAAGCCTTTATCTTTGACAAGGCTGTTAACTGGACGACTGAGCTCCAAGATTTAAACCGATCACAGGAAATTGGAGGAAACCTGAACATTTCGGGCATCAGCGTCTTATTCTTTTCCACAAACGCTTCTCCAACTCAGGATTAAACAGTAAGCACTAAACGTTTGTGTGAGTGGAAAAAAGGGCTCGGGGGTTGTTGGGGTCATTAAGTGAATAAAGGTTAAAGTCAGTTCCTCTAACAAGGGCTCTTTGCACATTGCGGCGCCTTTGCCTTCCCTTGCTGCACCGGCTGTTAGCACCCTGCATCCCTCTGCTCTTCAGATCCAGCCTGCAGCCCCCAACTACCCCCACCAACACACACACACACACACACACACACACACAAGACACACATACACAGAGTTGTAGTGATATGAACCTGAAAACAAACTCGTGCAGTGCATGGTACTAAATCTGGGGTGAACGGGATCACTTAAATCTGAATGAGGAAAATTCAGATAACATCATGAAGCAACTATTTGCAAACTATCCCCAGAAATCCTTGTTGTTGTTTTACTCTCTGTGTGCAGTTGTGACAGATTTGAGCTCCTCTCCTGTTTCCCTCCACACTTAATAGCTACAGTCGATTCATTTCCTGAATTTGCACCCAAAATCCTCTCTTGTTTGTGTTCTTCACCTGGAAGAGCAGAAGAACATCTTATTACATGTGATAATTTGCAGACACTTTTAGTTTAGAGATCACAGAACACGGGAGAGATCTGAACGTATGTCACATGTTGTAAACCGAGGTAAACAAGGCAAACGGACATCTCAAAAAGCAAAGACGCAGTTACGTGTCATTTTCAAAAGATTCAAGACCAAGGGCTTAACCTTGAAAGTGCAAAGACACAGTAATGACACAGTTTAAGGAAATACTTTCTACAACTTTATAAGACGTACGCTGACCTTGACTTTGACTGGGTGTGAAGGTTCCTGTGAGCACATCTCCTTCTCTCTCCTTGCCAAAGTGAAAATCTGTGGAGCTGAAGTGTGGAGTTCTGAAGCTGAGGTCAAACTATTAGAAGGACATGAAGGTGAAGTCCACAGTCTAACATGCAGAGATGCCCCCCCACCCCCACCCCACACCTCACCCCCCACTCTGGCCATATTTAGAGATGTGACTCTTGGCACATCTCAGAATCAGCCTCCCCGGGGGGGTGAAGAGGGTCGATCCGGCCTGCAGAATCACAACACAATTACAGCACTCCGTCTTAAAGAGATGTACAAGGAGGCTGAAGCGGGGGGGATTTCTTAAATCTCACTGTTAGCTTTTAGCACCCCCCCCCCGCCGCTAAAATCTTATGGTTGTCCGTGCTATGCTGCAAAAAGGGTTTGGGTGTTATTAGCCTCTCGCTGTCGGTGTCTGTCACGCTCTCTCAGGACGCCTTCATCTGCCTCCACCGAGCTCCTCAATTATTCAGAGGCAGCGTGGAGTCAAACATTGCCATTTAAAGATCTAACACTTGTTTGAGCAGCTGAATGTCCGATAGTCGTGTAGTGTAGAGACGGACAGGGCAGGCGGCTGGGTGAGGGGCGAGGAGGACGGACACAGAGACATTACTGCGAAGGACTATAAACAATATTCCAATTCAACACTTTATTCTACTTTCCAATGGAATAAAACCTACACTGCATTTCCTCGCAGCATAAAAACTGTATTTCTATGCAAAAACATTCATATTCGACACTTCTGCCAAAGCATGGATTACATCCAACGCTGACTGCAAGTTGCATGTTGAGTTTTGCAATGTAATGAGGTCAATGAATACCTGGAAGGTCAGTCACTGATCTAAAATGTTGTGCTTTTGGAAATCAAAGTGGTCGTAGCCATGGCGTCTCCTCGCTCAGCTCTCTCCCAAACCTCCGTCTCACAGCATCGCAGTGTTTGTGGCTCATCGGCCCCCTGATCCATCACATCCTCGTCCCGTCCTCCTCCTCCGCCCCCTCTTTCTTTTCATTTGACCTATCCTTCACCAAGGCCCAGCGTAATCCCATTGAGCTGGGGCAAAACAGAGTTTAAGGGGGGGACGGAGGGGGGAGGGAGGGGAGGGAGGTTAACAAAATCTGCTCTACAGCCCAAAAGTCACAGACTTGATCCTGCAGCTACAGCAGAGTCTTTAATGCTGACTTTTGTGAACATCCAGTGTTGAAATGTTGTCTCCTTCACGTACGTAGACAACAGAACATGGGTGGATTTTAGAGTTTTCACTGTGATCTTCAGCTTTTTAGCGCTGGGCCTTCAGACCAGATCCTTGAATCTGAACCTTGAGTGGTTTGTTTGAGGTGGGAACGTGATCCGATCCGAGTTTGAGCTAAACGGCTCCTGCAGCCAGGTGTGCTTTGCACTCTGGCAGCAGCAGCTAGCCGGAGAACAAACCAGAAACATGCACCAGAGTCCAGAAACACGACCTTCTTTATGTATTTACTTTCTTGCTCCTGCCCCAGACACATCTGACCAATTAGCAGACTGAGTACACTCTGTTTTCATCCGTTTTTCCGTCATTAGTTGCTCTGTAAAACATTTTGTGACCAACCTGTTTGTTAAAGCTGGGGTGGGGTGGGGGAGCGCGTGGGGGTGAGTGGAGGAGACATCGGTCCTGCATTTGAACTTAACCTGGCTGTGGCCCGGGACTGACGCAGCAATTAGCACCAGGGATCAGCATCAAAAGGAACGGCGCAGTGTGAAGCTGGTCTAATTAGTCATATGAACTGAGGCAGTAGACCGACTACTGCATGCCTCAAGCTCTGGAGGGGTGTGTGTGTGTGTGTGTGTGTGTGCGTGTGTGTGTGTGTGTGTGTGTGTTGAGGGCTGGTTCAGTGCAGTCAACAGCAGGTGAATAAGAGTCCACGTTGGTGAAGACATGCTTCAGATCAAAGCGTTGTTATGTCAGCTAACGTGTGATCTGATATGATCCCTTTCTGGAATAAAAGGAAACATCCCTACTGCTTCTCTGCACGCTACATTTTTATTGTCATACACCGGTCTTGTAGCTGCTAGCTCTCATTAACAATAAGAATTGACATCAAGGACGTAGTTGTGTAGCAAAGATGCAAAAGACTTCATCTTTACTTTGATATTTTCATATGTTAGGGCATGTCTCACAACGACAATGCTAGCATGCTGATATTTAGCAGGTATAAAGTTTGTAAAGTATCTTAGTTTAGCATGTTAGCATGCTACATGTGGATTTTAAACCAAAGTACTGGACAGACTAAATAAAAACTGAAGTCAATCTCAGTGTTGTTCAAACGTTCAAACGTTCAACCACAAATGTCAACCTCAAGTGTTGGAAGGAGAACAGAGTTATCTTCTGTTCGTAGCTTACATCCCACCAACAAGCAGTTCAGGCAGGTTTCGGTGACGTTAACACAAAGAAAACCCTAAAATATAATTGGTTGTGCCATGAATTACACATTTAATGTTTGCTATTATAAAAGATAATTTTGTTGTAAAGCTAGTAAAGTACAATTTAGTTTTGTGTGCAGCCGCTAAGTGAACTACATCTTTCGTCTCGCACAATATACATGGCTGTCAACGGTATCTGACCTGATCTGTTTTACTGTTAAAACACTATCGTATATACTTCTTCCAAAATAAGGTCCTATGGTGGTCCACCGGAAGAGGAGTGTAGCGAGCAGCAAGCTTCCAGCAGGTCTGCACCTGAACTGAACCAACTTCCACCTCCAACAATGAACTCCACTGAAGATCTCCTTACCTTGCTTTAAAAGGTGAAGTTCCTCCTGCAGACAAACCAAAGTTCATAACGAATGAAGACGAATGAAGATGTGAAAACAAAAAAAACATTTTAATCCAAATTCTAATTATCCTATCATAGAAATATGAACTATATAAGTTGTTTAAAAAGACTGTTCTTTGAAACAATGAAAACCCCCCTCGGTACTCTAATCATCATGGTACAGTCTAAGTTCCTCCTACTATAAAGCCCATTGGATGCTCTCACTTCCTGTTTGGCAGTTTGGACCTATGAGCTGCAGGTAATATGGATGGGCACTTATTAACAAACATTTTGGGTAATTTGAGTAAAAAAAAAAATCTATAAATTCGTTTGATCTGAATGTATTCATAAATAAATTCTTTATTTAGTTAACAATGTGAATGATGACAGTATGCATGCTGAGATGATCCGAAATTACTTTTGTTAGCAAAAATGCTATACTGACATGTGCTCCCAATGCTAACAGCCCACAGAGGTAGGACTACAGATCTATTGTGCCAGCAGGATGGAATAAATAACACAACCTACTCTCATTAGCACACGTCTTAGCACTGCCTGTATTTAATCTTGTGCCAGTTGACAAGGTCGACGTTGAGATATGTTACTGGGTTTGTGAAAACTTTGACCTGCTGGTGGCGCTACAGGAGGTCAGTGCGATCACCAAAGTCTTCCATGTTCGTCCTCCGGGATACATAAATGTTTTCATGGCAATCCATCAGATGTTGCAATTTCTGTCTAAAGAAAAGTGGTGGACCGGCCAACAACAGACAGACATTTCCGTTAGCTGCTAATGTGGCTAAAAACTTGTTTTAACGAGCAGCCATTAAACAGTGATTATAACTGTAGTCATAAATCTCAGGTGAACCCCCTCTGTGGCCCCCAGCAGCCCTGCACGTGAACGCTGACATGTAATATGCAGACGTATCGGTGATAATGGGGATTTACATTGACAAAACCAGCCTGTGCACATATATTAAATGTATTCCTGTAGGCAAATAGTCGCCCCTGCTGCCTGCTCTGTAATCTGGTAAAAAATCGTCAGGGAGGTGAAAGGGTCGGGTCACAACAACAGCCATTTCATTACTGTGGCTCAAATGTCCCAGGATTCAATTCAATCACGGGGCGATTATTTTTCCTCAGATTCCACTCTGCGGGGAATTGGCTGTCGTTTGTTGCTGACCTTTTCACGCCGCGGCCATTTATCCCGAGGAATAATTGTTCCGATGGTTTGGCCGTCATATCCCTGAGTGCTGCAGCTTGTAGGCTCTCAGCGTGGTGAGCCGTCACCTATCCTGTTATCTCCTTCTGCTGCCAGATATGATGTGGCAGGGAGAGTACAACAGCACCATACCATCATTTAATCTGCTCCGACTGAAGATAGTTTTGGTTCCAGCGTTTTTCATTCTTTTTCTTAAATTACCTGTTTGAAAGAGAAGTGGTTCTGGGTAAAATCTATCTGAACAAATCCATGTTTCATCGTTTGAATGATTTGGCATGAAACATGAATGTAAATTAATCTGTTTTCATCTCAATCGGCAACATTTATTCCAATTAAACTAGGAACAAGTGGAGTTATCTTAACTGATTGACATACAGTAATCATTTTTCTGATATACAGTTAGAGAAATGATTAACACACGACTAAAGATTTTATTTTTTTTAAAGCACAGCCAATAAATGAACTGAGTGCAGCGAAGTGGGTGACAAAGGAAAAGTCAAAATGAGGAGATTAAAGCTCCTGAAACCATAAGGAAGAATAGTGGAGCGGCCTAATGTATACAGTAATGTCTGTATTTAAAGAACTGGAACTATCAGTTAGTTTTGAAGTGATACTGGACTCTAATCCTGCTTTCAGTTATATTTTATATTTAAATAGATGACTCTCCTTTAAAAACCAGTCTAACTTTTTTTATTTTGTGCTACTCATCTTTAAAAATTATTAAAGACGAGGAATTGAATTAAATATATACATTAACTGAAGTGTCTATTCATTGGTGAGTGAACTGAGCATGTTTTATTTTTTGTAACATAACTTTGTTTATGTCAAGCTGAGAAATCCAGTTGAAAGTGTACATTTAAAACATTAACACTTTTTATTTTCAGTGATTCATGGGTGAACAGTGACTTGACATGTAAAATATACTGTCATAATTTCGTTTCTTAAATATTTGTTATACATTTTTTTTGTTGATATTTTGAGTGACCATCACTAAAGATTTGCACATTTTTAAAGGCCCCCGTGTAATTTTTCTTGCACGTTGCGTTTGTGGCAGCTTGGAAAAAAGGATACCATGCAGGTGAGCTGAGGACAGTTTACAAGGTGCTAAAGGAAAAGAAAATATATTTAGAAAATTCTTAAATATTGTTTTAACTATGGTTGATTCATTTAGGAAGTCTGATGGCTCAGCTGGCTATGAACCATCATTGACTACGTTTATGTGCACATATCTGTATATTCCCGGTTTTGCCCTTATTCCAATCTTCCTACTAAGCTGTTTGGCATATGAAAATGAATATTCCACTAATATTCCTGTTTATATGCATCCATGCAGACTCCGATTAACGGAATGATGCACGTCAAAATATGGAAAAGAGGAACGGCTGGAGACCCTCGGCCTCCCTCGTTCATTCGTTCAGCCACCTTCTTGAAAAGGTCAGCGTTGCAATATTCGTGCATATCCAAAAACCTGCTGATCTCCAAGTCTTCCATGTTTAAAAGCAGAAATGTGGGCTTTTCTTTTGTGCATGCATCTCTACCTCGGCCCTGCACACTGTTGGCTATAAAGTCTACCTAGCCAACCGCGTGCTAGGTGTGTGTTTGTTTGTTTGCTCGTTTGCTGTATACGTGTCCAAAGAATGCTCCTAAAACCCAAATCATATTTGCAGTCTTACTCGGAATAAGACCTAATTGGGAATATCCAAACCGAAGATGCTGTTTACACGACCCGTGTCATGTTGTCATATTCTGAATAATAGTGGAAAATTTGTGTGCATGTGAACATTAGTTATCTATTACCACAAGTTGTATCTGTGACTCGTCTATCCTGTGTTCAGCTGTGAAAGGCACCAACGCCGTCCAACCACCATCTGTTTTTTCCCGGCCGGCTGTTTCTTTAAGGCTGCACTGGCCCCTCAAAGTGTGAATAATATTCAGTAAGGAGTAACGCTTAAGTGGGAAAGCTTTTAGCACATTATCCGCTGGCAATTGCGAGGTAATCTAATTTGCCAGCGCAGGTCTTTTATTAAATATCTGCAGCAGCGGATTTGCATTCAGGAGTCTCCTAATGGGTTTAGCTGCTCCGCGGAGCTCTGGTTGCTGTGTTTATGTGAGCCTCTCCATCTCAGAGAGAGGGGAGAGAGTGACATTGAGCATGAGAGGTGATCCTAGTCTCTCTCCACACACACACACACACACACACACACACACACAAATCTGAAGCCTTATGGAAACATGATGCCTTCAGGTGCTGCTCGTAGGCTTCTACTGCACATTAAGAAAATACTTTTTATGGGCTCTGCTGTAGTGATTGGATCTCTCATTGGCTGATTGTAAACCAAGGAATCCATATCAGTCGTGTTGAGGAAGAAAACACATTTAGTCTCAATAGGAAGACTGTGTGTGTGACGTCAAGACCGGATTCAGTCTCTATCAAGTTAGAAGCACGGGAAATCAAATAAAAAAGATTTCTTTAATCGGTCTTGAAGGCTTTGATCTTTGATATAAAACTGAACGAGTGACCAGAGACAGTAAAAGATGAGAACAGTAGAAGGCCTCTAGACTTCAGGCCAGTCTGTTACCATTGAAACTGTGTTGCTGTTATTGGAGCAATTACTACTGTTACTGGTAGACCTATAATAATAATGTGCATTTCCTGTGTGTGTGTGTGCGTGTGTGAGAGTGAGAGACAGATTAGGCGCTCACTGGTGTGTGTCACAAAACGGATTAACCCAAGACTGCTGCTCCTGCACTCAATAAGTTTCCTGTGTGTTGTAAAGGCATTTCTCTCTCTCTCTCTCTCTCTCTCTCTCTCTCTCTC
>JAVQJD010090778.1:0-24548 GCA_036023655.1 Nannoperca australis
GTTAAAATTGAGTTTTTCCTTGCCGTTGTCGCCTAGTGCTGCTCATGGTGGGAACGTTGGGTCTTTGTTTGTGTGGAAGTTGGTCTCGACTGGCTCCATGTGATTGAGTGCCCTGAGATAACTTTGTTATGATATGGCGCTATATAAATAAAATTCAATTGAATTGAATTGAATTATCATTGTGCTATCTCTGTGCTGCTTGCTTTCTCAGTGCTGTTTCACGTAATATGCTAATTTGGATTTAGTTTGTTCTTTTTCGTCCTGGAAAGGTCAACCCTAGACATAGACGTGTTAAAAGGCGCCGGATGGCTGTGAAATGTTGGTGCCGTCCGTCCTTGAGTGTTTGTTTTTGTGTGTTTTTAAACGTCTGGTTGTGTAGTCTATATTTATTGTTTATGCCTGTGTGTGAGTTGGTGGTGCTGCTGTTGGTGCTAATGGATTCACTGAGAGAAACACTGCCGGCCATAATGTCAGCAGGGGTGTGAAGGTAACAGTGGGACGAATTGGGTGTGTGTGTGTGTTAGGGTGTGAATGCTGTTGAGTATAGGGAATAACAATGTGAACACTTTCATCAATTTAGACCAGCAGGAGTGAAAACGAAACAAGGGAATGATTAAAAGGAGAAGAAACGGAAAAGTGGGTGAGTAGGTGGGGTGGGGGGAGAAACTAAAAAGAGAAGAAAGAGAAGAGAAAGAAATGGATATTGGGCAAGAGAATGGAAGATACAAACGTCTCTGGCAGAGTAAAAGAGACAGAGATGCATGGTGATTAAATGTAAAAATAAAAGTGTCAGAATGAAAAGAGAGCTGCAGAAAGAAAAGGAAAACAGGTAAATAATGAAAGAAGAGGAGGGAGGCATGGATGGAAAAGTAACAGTGAGAAGCCCAAAAAGACTGCAGGGATGGAGGATTGAAGGAACAGAAGGATTATTTGAGGGCGATAGAAGAATGAGATAAAGGGACAAGGAAGACGAAGGTTGAGAATGAAGATCAAGTGATACGCAGGGGGACTGATTTTCTGTTGCTTAACCTGTTCAGTGGCACCCATAGGTGAAGAGGAAGTGGAGACGTGATGTCAGTTCACAATGAGAGGAAGAAGACAAGAAGGGAAAGGTGCAATGTGAGATTAAATGACATTAGATAGGAGGTTTATTAATTTCTAAATTAAAATCTAGAATGCAACTTGTCCTTTCAAAAATACTATAAAGACTATAATGATGTGCTGAACTTAATATATATTAAGATAAATAGATAGATAGATGTACTTGATCCCATGAGGGAAATTGTTTCGTTACAGCAGCAGCAAATCAACAGTACAATACGAATAACCATACATTCAAAGCACAATTGCAAATCTAAAGAATATCAATAAAAATGAAATACAAAATACTGATATAAAATAAGGACCATAATTGCAGATCTGCAAGAAGAGTCTCTGAATTTAATAATAATAAGAGGAAATAACAGTAAAAGAAAAATAAATGTGCAAAAATGGCAGAGAATAGCATATACAATATATACGATATTGTCACGTAGAGGTGATTTGTTATAGTGAACAATAGGAACGACGTCTTAAAATGTACTTCATGACAGCTGAGCTGAATGAGTCTGTTGGAAGTTAAGGTGTGTCGTGGAGGGGGTGGGATGGATTGTCCATGATGATGGAGAGCAGTTTCATTTGCATTTGTCCAGTTAGAGGAACCGGGTAGGACTTTTTTAATTTTTGGCAGACTGTCCGGTATCAATGTTTCTATTTCATTAATTGTAGAAAACTTTACATTTTAGTGCAACACAATCAGTATACTTTTTCAGATCATCTTTGCAATTCACCCTATCATGACATATTTTTTCCCCTGCTCGATGTTATCATGCACATACAGACTTTCAGGCAGTGCACACATGCATACACAGTGTAAAGCAAGATGGTGGGAGAATCCGAGCCAGACTCAGAAACAGACTTTCTAACACAAGACATTTGTTTATTCAACTATAACCAAGGGACCATGTTTTTTCTCTTTGTGTGTGTTCTTCCTTGTATTGCGTGTCAGTGTTTACACGCATTTGCCGCTTTGGTGTGCATTTGTGTATGTATGTGAGACACATAAGGTACCATGTGTGTAAATTAAATATTTGTTGAAAACTGCATAGATATTTAATCAGTTCTCCTTTGATACCACACTGAATAAATCATATCAGTAAGATATACTGTACCCGGTGGATATGGAAGAAAAAACATTACCAGAATTGCAGCCCATGATACATGACCAGCTGGTAATATATATGTACATACTGCATTACAGTACAACACTATGGTAATTCACTGTAAGCTATTTATTGTTTGTCACACTAAGAGCTTTTACAATCAATGCTTTCATACTTTCTTGTTCACACAGTGTAAAAACAACTAAAATACCATCTAAAATAAATAGTTTCTGATTTGATTATTAGCTATTTCTCTCTAAATTAGCTTGCCTGCAGTATTTCTTATTATTGGGTTATGAGAGCATTTGGCTGTCATGCTGAGCTGACTAAGTACAGAGTTTAGCTCTGTAGTGAAAGCCATGAATCACTGACTGCGGTCACATGGGCCGCTCTTTTGCTGATCAGTCTAAACGGCAATCCCCATGAAGGCATTTACATGAGTTCTGAATTAAATGATGGGATATGGTGTATCATGTAAATGCTCAAGAGTAAGGAAGGCTCTAACAAGGGCCAAACACTGAACCTGATACTCCATAATATAGGTAGTGGTGAAATAAGGGCCTGCATTACAGGCTTTCTGCGCTGCTTTTACTGAAGGAGCAGTTTTATTTGAATACACCATTACCAAGGTTAATGAATAGAAAGTGAGCCCTGTTTTTCTTCGCTTGTAGTATTTGTAAATCAGTGATGGGGTTGACAGTAGTCCTTTGCTGTGACCTGGGAATGAGCCATATGAGCCAATGTGCACAGCTGTTTACATTTCCAGATGAAAATTATATTTAAAAAAAATTGAATCAAAATGTGATTTATCAAGCAAAGGTCAAACCTCTCCCCCCACCACCACCCCTTCTCTTCTTCCTCCTGTCTCCCGTACCCATTCATCACGTTTACATCGGTGCCATGTCTGCCCTCACCGCTACCAATTAAATATACTCTCCACCAAAAGATCCCCTCTTTCTATCCCCCTTTCTTCCTCTCCTCCTCTCCTTTTTTTATTTGTGTATCTTTCCAACACAGTTTATAATGTTGAATTCACCAAAACCGTTTTTTCAGATGTTCTTATAGAGCAGCGTTTTGAAAATGTTAGCTTAATTTAACTGCAACGTGTTTTACAACGACATAATGTGTCGACAAGATAAACCTAATCAGTCATTATCGAGTGGTGCAAAATGTGACCAACCTGAGCTGAACTGGACAAAACTGGGCCATTTGCAGCTGAGATGCACAGAGCAGAGCTGTTTTGAGAGGTAGAATATGGGTTTACTGCAATGAGCAGTGCCAAACCAGGCCGTGCTGTGCTTTGCTGAAATGATAAAAAGGCATGCCACAGCGGTAATACCCAAGAGGACGTCTATGATGATGGTAAAACGCATTAAGAAACAAACATCTGCAAAACATCCTTGTGGCTTTTTTGCAATCATTGCCAAAGCCTGTGCACTAATTGAGTAGTTTGTCTGAAAATAATTTGCATACATAAAAATGACAATCAAGAGAAAACAAAAAAAGGTCACAAACTACTGTAGCTGCACTTACCAGGAGAGTTGTCATAGCAACCAGCAATGCAGCTTATGGAAGACGTCAGCACACTTGGAATGTCTTTTTGACCAATCAGATTGCTCGACTGAAACTACCCGTTGTATAATTTACTATCATATCTTTTACTCCATACTGCTGTGCCAGTGTCTGGTTTACTTGGCCGAGGCTAAGTTGGGATGAGATGGTGCGCTACATTACAACCGCAGCCAATTCGAAGGAGAGGAAGGGATGAGCCTCCTCTTTATTTATTCAGCTTTTAATGTTGTGCAGGATAAGTTGGCTGCACCCATTTTATCTGTGTGAGAGAGTTGGCGTCCCAGCCAATCAGGGGGGAAAATGCCATCTTATGCTGTGAAGGAAGATTGTAGTTTACACTAGAGAAGCTCTGCAGCATACTGCAGGAAGGTAGAATTGATTTGTTGCTGAGATTTTGCATACACTTATAACAAATGAATGAAAAGAAAACACGTGTGTGAAGGTGAAAATGAAAAGAGTGCAGGTTGTCTCTTGCGTCAGTGAGACCTGTCAAGGCATGTTGCACCATCTTTCCCCGCACTGATTGTTTGAGCCAGAAGGAAAGGCTTTAACCAGTTGCAGTGGTTGCAGTAGCTCCCCCCTACGTATCGCAATGCATACAACCCGCACTAGTCGGATTTAAAATAATTTCTTGCACTGAATGAAAATCATCACGATAACATGGGATGTACGGCATGTAATCCGGGATAGTTTCATCAGTGTACCTTTACCATTTTACACAGGAGCGACTATGCATGCTGTGCCATACCGCATCATGTTGTTGATCTATTTAGTGCAATGCTGCGCTTGTCTTTCCTAACATGTGCTGTGCTTTGTTCCGTTGCTCCTGTGTGATGTGTGCTGTGTGTGGCTGCAAGTCTATAATTCATAGACATATCCACTCTTCCCTTTGAAATCTATCCATAATTGATTCTGCCAGTCCCACTGTAGGGATGGTTAGGGGGGCTATCTATCTCTCTGACTCACTACTGAGCGCGTGTGCGAGTGTGTGCTTGTGAGCATCTGGGTGTGGATGCTCATGTGAAAAAGAGACTTGAAAGAGGTTGGAGAAAGACTCATAATGGGAGAAAGGAGCATGGCGCAGTGCAGTGTAAAGTGCAGTCTCTCTGTCTCCCTCTCTCCTTTTCAAATACCTCCCTCATGGGTTTCTGATAGAAACAAAGGAGCTTTACTCACCTCTCTCCCTCGCTCACTTGCTCCCCTGCCTCCTACCTTTCCTCCTTCTTTATTTCTCTGGCTGTATTTTTGTCATTTTCTATTCTTTTACTCTCCCTCCCTGCCTCCTTCTTTTTTCCCTCCCTGCTGGCTGCTTGCTCTATAGCTAAAATGGGTCCTCAGTCAGTGGCTTTGGAACCATTAAACCGCTCTGAATGGCCTAGCCAAAATGCTCATTTGATTTATGATTTTTGTTTCTCAAACAATGCACTAGGCAATGAAGAAAACTGTATGGGTGCTGTAGTGCTACTGTAATGCTGTGCTGCATTTGGTGTCTACCACAACCTGAGGCCTGGGTCACTAATGCCACCCAGGCTATGATGCAACTTTTGGTAACACACTGGAGGTTGTTCATGCGATGAGCATGAGATAGTGTGAGGAAGTGTGGTAATGTTAGTGCGTAATTTTGGTTTGGGTAATATGATCTTCAGACTTTAGGTCACTGACCTGTTTCTTGATCGGTTTTCACAAGAGAATTTGCATATTTTGGGGACAGAAACACTGAGATAGAGTTACAGTAGAGATGTGGTGGCCACCCAGCAGATTACAGCCTTTGATATTTTAAATAGGGTGCAAAATTACTGGACAAACTCATACTTTAATTTTTGTTTTTTAGATAAAATTTTTACTATAAGTAGTGGTAAAGTTATGTGTAGAAATGTAGTAATGTTGTGTTATAAAGAAAAAAAAATTAGGAAATGTAAAATAATGGCAAGGTGGATGTGGTCACATCTACACGTAGAGCAGGTAGTAACTTTGCCATTACAGTAGGTTAAGTAACACTGAGTCATATGTTTAGGTGAAGTTAACGTAAACCGAGAAAATTCCAGAGGTAATGCTAAGGTGAGTATGGGTGTGCGTCAGTAATGATGTGTGGTTGAGCGAGAGACTGGGCTGATGGCCCAGGGAGCTAACGACTCCATCTGCTCCGCTCACACACCATTAAAACCACAGCTGGAGACACACCTCTGCCTGTCTGTTAGTTTGCGTCCCTCTTGCTGTCTTCTTTACATTGCAAAGTGAAAGTGCTCTATTGGCAAGAAACACAAAAGAATCGCCACACAACAAACAATCGAAAATAAAGGTAAAAATGGGCATTGATGATTTACTAATTGATTAACAAATTACACAGTACCTGTTATGCATCTCTTGGTCTTAATTGTGAATGTGCCTTCTGTCTGATGTTGGAACAGCTTGATACATATTTTCAGCTTCATTTGTCTCTCGCTATCTCTCTCCCATTATATCTATTTTCTCTACCCCCTCGCATTATCAGTCTTGTTCTCCTCCTCTTTGTCAGTATGTTTGTGTCTCAGTTTATCTTCTGTTTTTTCTGCTTTTCTTTTTATTTCTCCTCCCTCTTTTTCTGCCCGAATTTCTCAGTTTTCCTCCCTGCATTTACATCTACATATACAGTACAAACACACACACAGCCAATGCAGAATTTCTATATTGCCCTACCTGCTTGCAGAGCTGCTGCTGCTTCTGTTACAATGTTTCTTCACCCATTTTCTGCAACATTTTAACCACCTGAAGCTGCAAAGAAAGGAATGCTCAAGTTGTTATTTAAAATGTAATTGTATTGTTGGTATGATTTACTTTAAATTGTATCTAACAATATGTCTACACAGCTCTTTCCACAATATTTTAGATTGATATGCTGCATTTCATATATCGGTGCTACTGGAAGATAGTTGCTGATCTTTGTGGATGCTGTCCATCCCAGCTTATTTTTTCACGAGATTTCACGAGAAGAATTAATTTGATGAGGGAATAACGGAAATATTCCAAATGACTTCACATATGAAATGTATTTTACAACTACACATTTATTGCATTTCAGCTGTTCTAAACACATATTTTGGAAAATAATTTTTCATATCTCTACCTCTTCCCCTCCCCCATTATTTCATCCTCCCCTGTATCTCTCCACACACACACACACACACACACACGCACACACACACACACACACACACACACACACACACACACTCACAGCTCTTGGCAGACAGGGGCCCTGCAGTTTTTCTGCTGACTCCGCCATTATTGCAATATCTCTACTGTTGAATAATTCACTGCAGACGTTGCTATCTGAACACACACACTCATACACAGTGCGCTTCCATTCATTTGCACATGTGCTACACATGCCCACACACAGTCTCTCTGTCTGAGACTAACACACACACACGAAGGCAAAGACACGTGCTTTAATACATGTACTCACACGAATGGAACTGCACTGCTTTCTTTTTCCCTTGGCAAAATGGGACAATGGGGAGATTTCATTACCCTGTGTAAAACGCATGACAGTTTAACAGTCTCTCAGTACATCAATCCTTCCATCCCCTCTCTCTTCCCCCCTACCACCTCCTGAATCCCTCGTTTATCTTCATTGTAAGTTAATTACCCCACAGAGTTGCTCGTTTCCGTGCGTGGAGCTGTGTGTGTGTGTGTCTGTGTGTATGTATGTATGTTATAGTGTGTGTGTAAAATCCAAGCCTGAGAAACAATTTGTAGATTATTTTGGTTCCATGCATATCCTGATTTTATATTGACTTGGGCATTGTACACTTCAAGCCACTCAAGCTCCCAGCACTCAACCTCAAGCTCACTAATTAACACATAATATCTGTTTGTTTAGTCAGTAAAATAAGAGTAAAATGGAAAATGTGTGGCTTAACATTCCATTATTACATATTTCTTGGCCAGGCACAGTGATTTCCTGGAGTCTTGTTGTCGCCCTGAGGTTGCCAGGCAACCAATAGAGACTCAAGGAAGTCACTAACAGCTAACTGCTAATTAATGAATAGTTAACAAGTACAGTAGTTTGTGAATAACTCAGGGTAATAGATTGTGCAGATCAGACTGCTAGAGACTACACGAGGGAGCCAATATCTAATGATTACTTCCTGGGTTTTATAGAATCTGTATACTGACTACTTTTGTAATGGATCCTTCTGTATAACTTTGAATCAGCTGGTAAATGTCAAGAACTACCTGTTGCTCCTGTATTATGAACATATTAGTCACTATTTTCATGCCAGGAAAGGGGTTCGTTATAGTGAGCTGTTACAATGAATGTTTTGTTACTTTATCACTACCTTGCCACACAATGTTTTCCCTTGTTCTTCTGTCTGTCTGACCACCTTTCATTTTACCTATCAGTAACTGCCTGTCACTCTTTCTCTCTCCCTCGCTCTCTTTATCATTCCCGAGTGTCTCTCTGTCTCTCTCCCCCTCACACCATCCCACTATGACTGTTGTTAAAGCCTCGGCAAGACTCTGAATGTGTTCCAAATGAAATTGCCAAAGCAGCAGTATACGATATCTATCAAGGCTCACCAGCATCGCAGGGGTAAAGAGAGCTTCTTATTAAATCACATTAGCTCCATCGATTTCTGCGTTGGCTCACTCGCCTTTTTGTCTCTTTCACCAAATGAGCTTTTAACTCCTGGCTGGCCGCAGCATTACTTAATGTATTACTGTAGGCGGACAGTAATGTTACTGTAATGTTGAGCAGGAAGAGGGTAGCAGGAAAATCTTAGCACAGTACGGCCTGTGTACTTCCTCTTTGTGTTTTGAAATTCATTAGTTTTTTAAAAGATTAGATTTTCTCCTTTTACTCTCTGAAGGTACAGGATTTATTTTATTGTTTTAGTGGAATTAAAGTTTGAGTCATTGATTAAGTTTAAGGACTTTTGTGACTCTGTGAGAGGACCCATCAAATAACAGCCTGTTTATAGCTACAGCCTCTTAATAGCAAAAAACACACACAACATAGAAGCTGCCTCTAGGGGTCAGAGCTTTACTCACTGTATAGCAACAAACACACACACACAAACACACACACACACACACAGTGAAGCTGCCTCTAGGGGTCAGAGCTTTACTCACTGTGTGACGGTTGAGTGGATTATAGATGGTGTAATGTTGATATTTGGGTGAAATGAGGTTTTGAGGATTCAGAGCAATGAATGTGCTGAGTAGGTGCATTACACAGTGGCTGTTTTTATCCATGTGTGCCTCTTACCTCGTATCAGTCATTTTCTATGTAAACGTGTACTAATACATGCGTGTCTGCCCATGTTGCTCCATGTATCAATCCGGAGACGATTTCCCTGTCAGGAGATTACAGCAGGTCCGGCAGGACAAGCTCAGTAACAGATCAGTAAATGACGTTTAAGTTTTAAGTCTTGTTGTCAGGCACAACACTGAGCAACCTGGTTGCATTATTCCCAATGACATGAGTGTAATCGATAGATGTTATATATTGACGAACCAACCAGGCCAACAGTCCTGGCACTGTGAAACAATATGAGCGAGGTGAAGCAATGCAACATTTGTGACTTCCGATCTAAGATAAGAAAGCTTTTTTCAGCACGGTCTTTACTCAAGAGCCCTTACAAAAGGGAAAACTAAAAGTTCAACATCTCTTTGTTTATGTGTCCAACGCTTGGAGCTCATTGTTTGGTCGAGACCAACGATCAAAAGTGTAAAATATTTAAAAAAATTGATTCAGTTAGCCATCAGAAGTATAGTTGTGCTGCTTTGTCAAGTCCAGCTCTAGGTCCATATATCTCCATCAGAGCTGTTTAATTTATTCAAATGTATTCCTGAGCATAAAAAAAAGAAAAAGGAACCAGCTAATTTCTGAGCATGTTCTGCACGGAAAGGCATAACACTCACATGCCAATGAATGCGTAAGTAGGCTGACAGTCATGTGCACATGCATGAGTAGGTCTAGCTTGGGTTTTGAAAGTCTTGTGTGTCTGTGTGTGTGTAGATTGTTAGAGAAAGAGGGAGAGGTTTGCGTTCACATGTTCTGGGATATGTGTGTAACTACTACAATGTTTGCTCTGAGATTATGTGCATCTTTAGGCTCACACAGAGCACATACAATTCCCATAATAAAACATATCAAACAGGAGCTCTACGCGCCCCCACTGACTTCACTGACCTCCCCTCCCCCCTTTCTTGCTGCTCCTCCTTCCAGGTTCCTGCCATCATCTTACCCTCATCATCTGATCAACTGCTTTCTGCTCAACCGCTTTCTCCCTCCCTTTTCTCCTTCTCCTCCTTTCTTTTTCATCATCCTGTCTCCCCTAACATTTGTGACCTCCCTTCCTCATCTGCTCACCTATCCTTTCATCCATCCCCTCGTCCTCATCTCATCTTATTTCTGTCTCTGTCTCTCCCTCTTGATGATGGTAGTGAGAGGAGGGGGCAGCTGAGATGGGTGAGAATCACTATGGAGGAGGAAAATGTAGGTCTCAGTGTATGTCGTCATTAATTATGCTCTTGTTAAACAACATGCCAGGGGAGTGGTAATTCTGCTGATGGTTTGGTCTTTGCTCTGCTTTTAATCATGCCAATATCCAGTCATTGATTCATATTGTTTGTATTGAAATACACACAGCAATCAAGAGTCTGGCAGAATGGGGTCAAATAGACTTGAAAGACATGCCTTTGATGAGCTGTGGTACCACAAGAATGGGATTAAAGCTTCAGCAAATTTAAGATTTCCAGTAAGACTATATGGACTGTAAACATTTCAAGAAATCCATATGATTTGGCATCAAATATGGCAAACCTTTCCTAGCTGGCACTTATGTAAGAGCAGAAATAACATGAACATGAAAACTTTTGAAAACGAGATGAAAATGCAAGCATGATCGAGAGTAAAATACTGAACCAAAGATCATGCAAAATATGTTTCCCAGTTGCAAAAACAACACAGGGAAACATGTCTCTAATCAAAATGGCTTTGACTACTAGAAATATTCTGGGTTGTATCACCATCATCGAACATGCTCGCCTGTCATAAAGCCGACCCTGCTTACTTAGATTCCAAGTCGAGTGATCAAGCTTGTGCAGCGCATCATATCTCCTGTCAGAAAGTGGGGTGAGAGCCGCGCATCGTGCGCTAATTCTGCAGCAGCTTCTGTTGACAAATGTCATACAGTCAACATGTTTTCAGGTAGTCACACAATATTAACATTTCTGCTAGATTACTCCTGATACTTTTTGACGATTAAAGTGGGAGGATGTGTTTCTCTCTTTTCCTAATCTCCTCAGGTGAGTGGTGCTATAGTGCTACCTTTCCTATAAAAAGGGCAAAACTCCCTTTGCCTCTGCCTTCCTGTCTCTCCATCTGACTGGCTAGAAGTTCAAAAAGACATAGGTGACACAGTCAGGGTTGTGGCTATTCTGCTGATGAAACCCAGCTGTCAGAAACTACGCAGCACGCAGACAAACACACGTAAATAAACGTACACAAGCCTCAAGATGACTTGTCATGGTTTTGTAATGTAATAGCAAAAATTGGCAAACATTAGGTGTGCAAAGTCAATTTCACACATTCTTGTGAAATGCTTCACCTGACGTTCCTAACACACTGCAGGCACAAGCAGAGATTTCATGGCAGTTCAGTTTAGCATGTGTCTACTGTATTGCCCCTTTGAAGACTCAGGTGTTTCACCAGAAGACTGTGCCATGGGCATGCTATGTAATGCTTTTGCATACATACATAGATAGTCGCAGGCTTAATACCTTCCACATTTCTACTGTATTTTCAGGTGTCACTGTCAAGTAATTACGTGCATGCATCTAGTTGTGTTTGTGTGTGCGTGAGACAAAGTGAGAGGGAGAGAGAGAGTGTGTGTGTTACTGTTGATAAAGTCTAAATTGAGGCAGAAGTGCTGTGGGTGTTACAGTTCTAAAGAGACTGAGAACACAACTAACTAGGTCATTTTCTCTCTCGCTCTCTCTCTTTCTACACACACACACACACACACACACACACACACACACACACACACACAAACACACACACACATAGTGTACCTTTAATACTGCAGGATAGACTCTCTCAGCTGGCTCCTTTATACAGCCCTCTCTGGGCACTCCTCTTCCCTTTTTTATAGATGGGAGAGCTACTAGAATGAAGCCTCTACATCTCCTCCAAGCTTATCATTATTTAAAGAACCCTGGTGGCAGTGGCACCAAAGTGGGCAAAATGGCCTTGTGCTGGGAAGGTCGCCAGTTGGACAACATGAATTGACTAGGAAAATCTGCACAGGGAGCGTTAACGTCTGTCACTGTCTCATTACTTCTGCAATGACTGACTGTTGAGTTTCTGCTGAGAAACTGGTTGGGCAGCTGCCCTGTGTAAATGTGTGAAACTGTACGTGAAGCGTGCCATTTGTGGACACAAATCATGCATACTCACCAAAACATTTCCCTGAAATTTAGTAATGAGGTTTTGGACAAATTGCTGGTCTGGGTGTCAGATGGAAACGGAGGAAGAGAGTCAAAGGATTCCAGCCTCGTCCATGGATAAATGCCTGAGCTCTTGTAAGTCATGAAGGCTCCTCAGTGACCAATGCCAGAACAGATATTATAAACATTACTAATCCTGGCCTTTTTTTTCGAGGTTATGGTCATATTTATGTTTTTGTCCAACAACACAAACATGACTTGATCTGGAGTTTACAATATGCCATGGTGTAAATGAATGCATCTATTTTCGGGGATTACTATGTTGATCATGATCTTTATCTTCCCTTCCACAGAGAGGGGCATAGGATCAGGTACAGTGTAGCAGTACTGCAGGTGGAAAGGATTTATTATGGGACACTTAAAAAGGACAGATGCCTGCCTTCACACACAGTCATACACATGTCTACTTTGGCATTAGGATTTAATTTACTAACAGGGGATGAGAGTATCCTCTAGCTCAATGTGTGTGAGTGTGGGTGTGTGAGTACATGCTTATATCAGTGTGTGCACATATTTGCAGGATGACAAGGTTCACAATTAAAAGAGATAACTGTATTAAGTGATTTAGAACCATCAAACATCAAAAATATATAACAAACATATTGTTATGACAGTACAAGTGTTTATGATGAGTGGTGCAGTTTCCCTTCTCGACCACTAGAGGCTCTCTATTACTCACACATACTGTACTGTACAGTCCACTCCAATGTGGTACATGCAGCACACTGCTGAGTTAAATAATGGTTCATTAACATATTTAAACTTCACACCTCTCAGCTGCAACCTGCTTTCTCCTCTTTCTCCTCTGTAGTTCCTACAAAACAATTATGCATTTGAAATAAGATATGATATTTTATATGGCATCTGAAAGGGTATGCTACCAACAAAAAGCTGTTCTTAGCAGTCGAGGAAAAAAGATTTGCTAACTCAAAATACCAAGGCACATTTTTTTAAAGATTAAAACTCACAAATTTGTACCCTTTTCCTTGATACTTTTGACTGATCTTATGAGTTTTTGCCACCACTTTTAACATCTCTGTCCTTACTGCTTAAGAAGTACTGCAGTTTCAGATCCTTTCTGTCTAATGCAATGAAGAAATCACTTTCAGTTGAATCAGATTGAAATTGAAATTAAGAATGACACTCATTCACTAATGATACAACTTCCCAATTATTTAGTTATATGTATATGAAAGACGTCTCTCGTGCCAAAAGTTGGAAGTCAATATTTGAAGTTTACATCCCCTCCCTTAAGTGACTGAAAGTGAATTAAAGACAGACTCTGCTGTCTGCCAAACGTTTTTCCTTAAGTACTAAAGTGCAGCACGGACACTAGCTCTCACTGATCCTAAGTCAAATCATAGGCAGCCCCCTCTTTGATTCCCCAGATCGTTTAACTTAATCCATGTCTTTGAAACTTGGGTAGGTTTGAGATTTTGTCAGTAAATGGAGCTCTGAAGTGAATGTGTATTGACCTTTACTCCACCTGTCTGGCTCTCAGATGTGGTTACTAACTGCACTGACCTGGATCCACTCACCCGAATCACTAGTTTCATTCTTGGCAATGAACCATTTTCCCTCTGGCCGTTCATGGACGTTGTTAAAATGTCCTCACATGGAGGGTATTCAATTGTGCACACCTTTTTAAGGTTTGGATATTTGTCGATTTTTTTATGTATATATTTGATCTTTCAGGCTTGTGCTTTCAGTATATTTATGTCAGTGTCTCTGAATCAGATCAAGGAAGGTGAGCGGTGTATTGGCGTGCATTGCTTCGTGCCACAGTGTATTTTTACAGTGTACAACTGGGACTTAAGTTCAAATCATACATAAAGTGACTTTGACCAAAATCCGTTCTACCCTCTCTACTGTTAACACTGTACAACTAGCATGATTAGTAACCTGTATCCATTGTAAAGAAGAGTCACATCATTTGCAACTGTGGGTCAGGAGGTAGAGTGGGTTACCTACCAATCCCAAGATTGACGGTTTGATCCCTGGCTCCTCCTGTCCACGTGTCCTTGGGCAAGACACTGAACCCTAAGTTGCTCCCGATGGAGGCCAGCACCTTGCAGGTGTGTGAATGTGTGTGTGAATGAGATCAATCTGTAAAGCTTTGGGAAACGTTAAGGTTGAAAAGCACTATATAAGTGAAGTCCATTTACCATTTACAGGTGGCTTGTTCATCACACATCTCTTGGGCTCGCATGACTTTTTGACAGTAGGGGGGAGTCAAGACAAATTCAGTTCCAGTTGTTGTAACCTTGGCTAAGCATGATCGACTCCTCTGTGATGGAAAATGTTAAATTTTATATTATATATGTTTTAAATGTTAAGAATATGCTTGAATTCAAAAAAACTTGAAAAAAGATTTTTAGCATAACCTGGTGTTTCATCATCGACACAATCAAACCAACATAAACCAACGTAAACCAAAAATCTTTTAATATTGCAAATGAAACAATCCCCTTGTTTGTTGTTACAATATATATATATATATATATATATATAAATATATATACATATATATATATTATATTAAATGTATACCTTTTTTAACATAAGTAAAAAAGGGAAAAAAAGGCAAGTTCTCACCACTGCCTACCTTAATTTTTATTTTTTTATTTTAGTCAGTCAACCAATCAATGTCAGTCAGGTGTACAGATAATGAATCCTGAACTGCACATTTTGTAGAGTGAAATAAGCTTCACAGAGCAACAAGAGGCTGCTTTAGTCACGTCAGCATCCTCTCAGTGGAGTCTGAGATGCTGCCAGATTTCAGGGAACACCCAGGAATCTGTAGCTCTGCAGTGCTCCTGCTAAGGCTGTTTCAAATGGGTATCAGTTGTCATCTATGTATTTTCTATGTTTATAGCTGTATTTGTCGGTCTGCGTGTGCGCGCGTTAGAGTGGATTATGCGACCCAGCGATTTATCCTTTTTATCAGAACACTCTGAGTTTGTTTCTGTGCGTGTTTTATGAGATAACGTGTTTGATGCACACTCTTCCTGGCAGTGCTATACATGTTAGAAGCTTTTGTGTGCTTTCTACATGTCTGTGTTCCGTGTGTGTGTGTGTGTGTCTGTGTGGGTGAGAGAGAAAGAGAGAGAGAGAGAGAGAGAGAGAGAGAGAGAGAGAGAGAGATTGTGGGTGCCACTGCGTTCGTTGCGCTACTCTCTGCCGCTGTGCTCAGAATGCTGATGTGTCACGCTGCAGCACTGCCCCACTTATCCAGCTAACCTCTCTTCCCTTCCTCCTTCGCTGCCTTCTTCCCCTTGCTCTCTTCTTTTTTCCCTTCCTATTCCCATCATCCCATCTTTCCTTTGCTGCCCCCTCAGCATCTCTCTTATCTTATCTTCTGATCTCTTTTCACTCTCTTTCATCTCCTCTCTTTCACCTTTATTCTTCTGTCTTTTCTCTTGAGCTGCGCAATCACACCACGTCTAGTTCTCCTTTCAACCGCCTTTCTCACATATTTGTTCTCACATTTTTCATGGCTGCTTTGAGTGTGTGTTAATGTACCTGTGTGTGTGTGTGTGCATATGTGTGTTCACATGTTCTTAAGCGTGTGAGTGAGACAGTGAAAGTGTGGGTTATGTTTGGTGCCACTGTCTGTTTACAGATGTTGACAATGCAGCAAAAAAGCACACCGGCCCTCAACCAATCACTCCGCCTTTGCTCTTTTCTCTTTCTTTCACTCTCTCTCTATCCCTCTCTCTCTTTCTTACACACTCACACACACGAAACAGCTTTGTTCTTATCAGCCAATCACATCCACCCCATCCACTCGCATCAGCTAGCTCTGAGAAGAGCTACAGCCTGTGACAGCCACAGCCCCCGGCAACCCACATATGTCCATGGTAGAAAGTGGAGGCTAGCGCTGCGAAGCTGTCTCTGTGTTGGCAGCATCTGTCCCTCTGCCAAGCAGAGCCGGATCCCTGATAATGAAATGTGACCACACCGTCTTATGATGTAAATACAGAAAATAACACGCTAATGAAGATTTTGCCCTGCAATGGCTGTGATTTGTGGTGAAATATTGTCAGTGAACATCTGCCTCTGGTCACATGGAGTCATGGCTATGTGATAATGAATTTATTAAATTGGATAATGAGCCCTGATCGACTAGATGATATTCTGTGTGATGTCCTCAGCAATGCAGAGCGCGCCAGTCTGACTAGTGAGGATATGAAAGGATCAACCAAGAGATGAATAAGACTGCTACAACACAATCCATGCATAACACATGCAGCCAAGATTAAGATCTGAAACTACTTTAGGAGGCATTTTACACAAGGTTATTGGAATTTGGCTTTCCATATGGATTTCCTTAGATCAGTGCTTCTCAGTCCTGCGCCACAGAGGTTTTCATTTTATTTTTTTTATTGGTTTATTTTGGTGCTTCAGCTGCTTGGCGGTTTTGATTAAATGAGAACCTCTTCCCTTGAGGCACACTCATCTTCCAGTGCATTTGCATTTCTTAATGAGCACACTGCGCTGTGGTCTTGGAGCAGTTTGGGTTCAGTGTCTTGCTCAAGGGCTCCTCAGCGGGCAGATACAGCACCAGTCACTTTCCATCCAGTCAGCAGTGGATAGCTGGAGCTGCAGTGACAGAAAGATCAGACTAGCAAACATTTACTTACTGGCCAGCATGATTAGACTAATTAATCTGTATGGACCTTGGCTTCTTTCTTTACTGGCATAATTTCTGATTTCGACAAAATGGTGAAACAGCACATTATATCACAATATGAGACAAATAGCATAATAGTCTGTTTAAAGAATCTACCCATCCATTTGTTTTCTGTTAGTTATTGAGGTCTTGGTTACGATGGCATTGAAAGAAGCAACGCAGCCCAGACGTCCTTACTCACAGCCATGTCTTCTACCTTCTCCTGGGGGTTCTTAAGGTGTTTATAGGCCAGATGGGATATGTAATCCCTTCAGTATGTTCTGGGTATACCCTGGGGTCTCTTCCCAGTTGTTCACTGTTAGACTGGAACACAAATTCACCATCATCATAGCACCAGATTTCCCATCTTCATCCACTCTGATTTGAGAGTCTTCAGACTTGACGTCAAGCTGGAGGAACTCGTGGTGCAGACAAAATGTTTCCAATGGTTCTTTCCAGTTGCTCAGCTACATCTTCTATCTTTCTAAGATACTTGAACTCAGTTGCAGCAGGAAATAGCTCCCAACCTGAAGACGGCAATACACAGCTCAGTTAATCAAACACAGATTAAAGTACCTGGTTTCTGATTGCTAATAAATAAATAGTTTTTTTTATGAGACTTACCTAATCTACTTGAGAAAATTATCTAACAAGATGTGTGTGCACAAGATACACAAGATATCACAAAACAAAAGGAAATTTATTTCAGGCTGCATCACAACAACATTCCACCAATAGAGACAAAGTTTCCTGTTCGTTGCATGGCTGCATTACTGGGGATCATAGTCTCCTACATAAGTGTGTTAGATATGCCTGTGTGTGTGCTGTGTGTGTGTCAAAGTTGTACTTGAACATGGGGTGAATGTAGGAACATCCCAAGTTGAAAGCATGAGGATAAAACATCCTACACACACACACACACACACAATCCTCTATCGTGTTGTTTCATGGCGGCAAAAGCAGCATGACGGTGTTTGGAATCGACCAGGGAGAGATGTGTAATCCACTCTACGGGTGTGTAGATGTTTCCAGAGTGTGTGTTGTGTTTTCCTGTGTGTGTTGCGGTTGCTTCCAGAGTGAGTGTGACATGTAAAGTAATTATTTAGACAATAAAGCCGGCCTCTTTTGTCTTTCACACTCAGCAGAGTGTGTGTGTGTGTGTGATGCCTGTGTTTGTGTGTCTTTGTTTGCCAGCCTTCGTACGTAAGTGTTTTCCATTTTGAGATTGAACATCGAGCAATAATGATGGGTACCTTGATAATATAAGCATTGATACTGCACTACCTGTGGCTTTTTGCAAAGTATTGATATTCAGAGGAGTAGAATCAATACTAAATATAAACAATGTAGTCTCACTCTGTGTTTTGAACAAATAATACAACATTTTCTTCTTTCATTTACTGCTACCATACCTCGGCATTATTGCCACTCATCAAACAGAGTAGCTGTAGCAGTGCATTTTACACCTCACTCTTCCTCGCTTAACCTACACCACTCAATCATTTTTGCAAGAATGAGGACTTTTGAGAAGGAATGTGACAAAGGGCTTGAACTGTACACTTAACACAGTCCCTTGTTTCCAAAGTCAAATGCACTGTAGTTAGAGTTTGCACGTGACGTGCCCAGTATGTTTATTACTCATTCTGCAACCAACTGTGTTTTGTACAGCAGATGTTTGACATGTCACAGTGGGAAAGTTATACCTAAGAACATACATGACTATAATGTATCTCATGATTTACTGGTATCACACATGACTGTGACAGAGCCATCATTTATGTCTGCATTGAAAAGACATAATTGTCACGTAGCTGTAGGTGAAATAAATTCTCCTCTCCTCTCTCCTCTCTACATCCAAAGTTTCTGTTTATAAAAAGTATTGGAATCAGCATTTGCCAAACATTGCATAGTGTTACTTCAACATTTGTGGCAGGAGCTGTACATAACATTGCAAATGATAGGAATCTAACACTGGTAATGCAATCAACCCTACATATGTTTTTAAAAAAAGTTAACACTATTTATTTTAGTATTATTATGTTTGGTTTTAAGTTCTTAAATGGAAAAGTATTTCTGAAATGAAAGCTAAAGGTTGTTGCAGTGTCCTCCTACTTTATGGCTCCAGTTAATACAACATGAAGCTTAGTGAATTTGAAATATTTGTGAGTGTAGCTTTGTCTGATAATGGAGAGCCTCTCTGCCTTTGACCTGCTTATGGAGGCATGTGAGAGAATGATGATAGAGGCGGTTAGAGAAACAGGGAGACGGAGCGAGAAACCTGAAGGAGAAAAGTCCTGTGAGATAGGAAAGGAGAAGGAAAAAAATCTAAGGCGTAGAGAGGGTTTTGTCACAAACCACATTTGTTGCTATTGGGGAGAATAGCAATCTTTTTTCTGCAGTGGACAAAGTAGACTGATAAGGGACAAAAAGAATGAGGGAGGCATTATGGGAAAAGGGAGAGAAGGAGAGATCCTGTGCAACTGTGTATAGTAGGGCCAACTGGGATGAACTGCCTACAGGCAACCCGACCTCGGATATGAGACTCTGACACACACACTTAACCCATGGCATACTCACATACGAGCAAATACATTACACACATTTTGTCTGGCATCATCTCTGGTCCTCTCTCTACACGTTACTTGCACCTTTATATTGTTTCCCATTAGTCTGTCTTTCTCTCTCGATCAGTACCATCTCTGTCTATTTCATCAGGCAAGGAAGGATTTAGTGGATCATCAGGATTCAGTAACACTAACCTTTATCTCCATCATCCACAGTGTCCATAATGACAGCCCCTCATTCCTCTTCACCTCCTCACCCTCTCCCTTCTCTCTTCCTCCTGCCCCAGGTTTCTCTCTGCCTAAGCCCAATTAGCCTGTTGTATCTAACGAAGGGATGACTCTGTGTGTGTGTGTGTGTGTGTGTATGTGTGTGTGTGTGTGTGTGTGTGTGTGTGTGTGTGTGTGTATGTGTGTAACAAGCATGAAATAAGATTTGGCCATTCAGCCGATCAGATCCAGCCGAGTTTTTGCCTCTCTCAACCAGAAGAAAAGGGGACAGAGTTCATAAACCTTCGACACAAAGGGAGAGATAGATAGAAAGGTGTCTGGGTGGGCTCAGCTGAAATGATCATGACTGGGCCAGTATAACAAGGGGTAACTATAGAGCAAACAATACTAGGTCTGTATGTATATTATTACAAAAAAGTGAAAATGGTGCTCTAGTGGTATGCTCTCTTTAGGTTAACATGGCTGCACTGTCTGTATAAAATTCACAATTCCTAAAATTTGAAATGCTCAGTAAGTTTGCTTGTCATGGAGCAAAGTCCAGTGTCCAACATATATCCACTCACTTTGTAACTTGCAGTAAGCTGCAAGTTTTCTGGATTTCATTTACTCCCAAGAAGGCCAGTTCCTATCATTTTCATTGCAATATGAAGATTTTTTCCACAAAATCTTTGACTTGTGAGGAATCTCAAAGCAAGCCTGAGCTCAAATCACTCTGTAGCCTACATGTACAGAAGCAGCTAATACACACAATTCCCCAATTCTGCAAATATGCTGGATGGACACTGCTGCAGCTGACTCACAAAGTAAGTGTTTTGATGCAAATCTTGTGCCACTGTGACAGCTAATAGATATATTTAGTTCTCAGCAGTACAGTAAGTAAGGCTGAGTAGGCCGGGTTGGAGAAAGGAAGGGTGTAGCAGCGTAGTTAAGTGTGTAAGATCTGCCATTACTGCTCTGTAGCTCTTGCAGCCTACATGTACTTTTACGTGGCAATGCTATGAGCATGCTCTCTGTTGGCCAAGTGTCAGAGAGGGAGTTTTGTTGTATACTGACGAAGAGCGAAATGGAGGGAAAGATTTAGAAAAAGAGAGTGGAGAGTAATTGAAGTCCTCTACTGCATTTAATATGAATCTAACACTAACCTGCTCTTTTCAAGTGAATGTAATCCTACCCTTATCACACCGCAACTGAAGCTCAGCACCTCAAATGCTTCTTTTTCAAAGTCCACACTCTATTTATTCATATAAGATGTCTTTAACATGATTTCATAGTCTTTCGTGTCTCCATGTGGTTCAGAGGATCAAATATACAAGACAATGAAAGTGACAGAGAGAGCACATGTGGGATATTGGATTTTAAAATCAATGTTTTGTGAACTTTGGAAGCCAAGCTAGACACCACAGGCTTTTTTCTCAGAAAGGTTTATTTTTCAAATATTTGTAACTTGCATTTGAGGTTGATCTTTTACCTGTTGACAGATAAAGCACTCCTGCAGTCTCTGTCAATTTTTTATCCCACAGAGGGAGCTTCAGTTTAAGCTGTGAAAGCTAGAAATATTTTGATATTTTTAGATGTGAGCTAGCAGTGATGCTTAATTTTGCCAATGTTCATCATACTACACATTCCATGACACCAGCGATTACTGTAGATCATCATGGGAGCCTAAAATTGTCCATTAAATTTCAGGGCAGTTAGTAGCATTAGAATGCTTTTAAAATAAAGAATTTAGAATACACACACACACACACACTTATTTGTTTTAGTTTTTAATAATCATAGAGTAAATACAGTATGTAAAGACAACACAGTATTTTGTAATAAAACACCACTGTTAGTCCCAATATATCTGCAACACAGACCTCAATACATTTCCAAACACAAACTGTTACTGTACAGTACATTAAAACTCATCGTGTTCCTAGATGTGTGTATCAGACTGTATTTTGTTGTATGTAAGTCCATTTTTAGGAGTCCAACCTAATTAGGATCTTTTATTCCAGGGTGAAAGAGCCTTTCCCTGTCTGCTGACCTTCCCCACAAAGTCCAACAAGGAGAAGGGGATGGGTCTGGGTGAGGAAGGGGAGGAGGAGGAGGAGGAGGAGGAGGAGGAGGAGGAGGAACTCATTAGTGAAAGAGTTTAAGTGGAATGATGAGAAGAAGCTGCAGGGAAGGACAGGATGAGATAAGACAGGATTTAGAGTGGGAGAGAGAAAGAGAGAGATTTTGGAGGGGAGAGTGTCACTTTAAACATTCTTCACTGGGGAGAGATACGAATATCATCCAAACCTTAATCCTGGTTTATATTTAGTATCATGCAGATGAATACTGTGCCCATCGCTGCTGTAAAACATGACGCTTTTAGCCATTCAAACAATGAGCTGCTAAGGTTAACACGTTTTCATATGAGATATTTTGTATTTGTAGAGGTTTTTCAGGACATTCTGGACCAGGATACAGACACACTTCTATTTTCATAGTTTGCTCTATGCAAAAAGTACACATGAAAATATGTATAAAGAACAAATAAAGGTAAAAGCAAGGGATTAAACAAACATTGTTCTCTTTTATCTCACTTCTGTCTCAGGGTTGCTATCTTCCTCAGAAAAATGAAATGAAAATTAATGAAATAATGATGAAATTATGAAAATTAAATCGACAGTTTATGTTAATGTCAGAAGTCAATTTTTAAATAAACAAACACAATTCCTTTCTTTAGAATCCAGTTTTCACTCATTATCTTTGTTTGAATGGTTTGGCTGTGACTTTTCAAGGAGAATGTGTTTCCACCATCGTCCATATGCTTTTCATTTAACCCCTGCATTACCACGTTGCAACCTTACAGCTTAAATGAGTTAACACATGGCTGTTATTGCTTGGGATTATTATATTTTCTTTAAAGCAATATCTTGGCTGTCAACCAAACAACCCAACATATTTTATTGAGCTGCAATAGCAGCTTTATATTGGTGTTAGGAAAGTTCACCCAAGCTTTTTTAGCAGTGAATAGTCAGACATTTTGTTATCTTCCCAGCCACTTGACTTTCCAGTAAAGTTTTGAATGTCGTACTCTGGGTGCAAATAAAGCTGAGGAAGTGACATAGTCCAACGATGTCCTGAGTCTGCAGTGTACCTGCTTTGTAGATAACTCTCTCTCTCTCTCTCTCTCTGTCACACACATTAACGCACACACCTGGGCCCGTGGCAAGTCTGCTTCTCAAAGACTTCCTGAAATACCCTGTGATTGTCGTCCCATGGGGCTTTGCAAGCAGAGTGATGTGATTTTCTCAGCTTCCCCCTTGTGCCACTTTAACACACACAGACACACACATTTTCTCACACACACACACACACACACACACACACACACACACACACATTTTCACACACATAAGCAAACACATAGATGGACAAATAGGATGAAAGCATCTTCATCATCCTTCTTGCAGTCAAGTGTGTGTGTGTGTGTGTGTGCACTGTGTCCTGAAACTCAAAGATGCAGGCTGTCTCAGTACTGTGAGAATCAATCACGATTCTTTCATTATATTCCTGGCATGTTACTGTATCTGCGTGCAGATGCGTGCGTGCCAGTGTGTGTGTGTACACACATATATCTTTATCTCTATCTATTTGTCATTTGTTGCTCACCTTCTCAGTCACCCACTTACATGCCTAAAGGGTAATATGCATGTAAATTCACTCACTTCTACCTTTATAAAGACCTGTCAGCCATAATCCATTTGACTCTAATGTTCTTCTAAAACACTCCTACGTCCTCAGAAAACATCATCATGTCAGTGATGTACTGCAATCATATCACTGCTGCTCTATGCCTGAGGGGCTTGTTTGTCAAATACAGATGTAACTGTCATCAAAATCCCACTTTCATACACGCACGCTACCCTGCTGCTTCTGCTGCTGTTGTGTGTGTTTGTCGGAAATATGCTGGGTGGTGAGCTTTAATTCAGTGATTACTACTCTATGGGTGTACTACCTTATTTTCTCTCTTTCAGTGTGATTAAATCATGACAACTCTGTCAGAACCAGCTTACTTAGCCCATCATCAGTGATTAATTTGCCTTTTTATTTGTATTTAATTCTCTGCATGTTTTGCCCTAGCAGCAAAGGAAACAGGAGGAGAAATCGTTGTTCATGTTTGAAATTAAAATGTGCATTTCCTGTATTAGAATGTGATATAATGTTTTGCATCAAAAACGTAAGGGTTTAGGCTGCAAACGTGTGTGTTAAACACATGCATCAATCATTATGATTCAATAATATAAAAATAAAGTATTCTGAAATGTGCCGTTCTGCATAACAAGTACTTTAAGTATATTTTGATTCTAATATTGTTGTACTTTCGTTTAAGTAAATGCAGTAATGTTTAACGTAGGACATGCCAGGGTATGTCTACGCTGTGGTATTGCTACTTTTACTAAAGTCAAAGATCTGAGTACTTCTTCCACTACTGCTTATTATCTACCAACACTGCAATGGAGAGAAAGTGGAGAGTTTGACAACCCGGTGTCCAGCCAGGGTTATTCTCAGTATCCCTCTATAATTATGTTGAGCTGTTTCCCAAATACTTATCGATTGCCACTGGGCCTCTAGTGAATCGTGAGCCTGACAAAACACACACACACACACACACACACAGTAGAGAAGGGTGAGAAGAAGAAAGAAGGGAGAAAATGATAAGGTAGTAGAAAAGAGGAATGGCAATTAAGAGATCTGATACAGAGGAGTGAAGTTAACTGAAGATGCTTCACAGAGGTTCATATTTACAATATATATATATATATATATATATATATA
>JAVQJD010090787.1:0-20637 GCA_036023655.1 Nannoperca australis
ATACACACACACACACACACACACACACACACACACACACACACACACACACACACACACACACACACACACACACACACACACACACACAACACAAAGAGGCAAAACAGTGCACTCAACTTAATTTAGCAGGCAAAACATCACATATAAAATTGGTTAAAAGTTATAAAAATAAATAAATAAATTTAATAAAAGGGTAAATCCTGTGCTTTCTAACTCATCACCATCCCGGACAGATGGGATTGTTTTAAGTGGAGTGCAGTGTAACATTCAAAGTATTAGTATCGTGATGGAAAACACACATGACACATTTCACAGCACTCACTGCTATTCATGAACAACAAATGCCAAACATGTAATATTTTTAAAAAGATTAAACCATCTAAACATAAAATATCAAAGTATGTGACGTTTCAGTTTTCACTCATGAGATGTTATTGCG
Organism: Nannoperca australis; assembly: GCA_036023655.1. Classification (NCBI taxonomy): domain Eukaryota; kingdom Metazoa; phylum Chordata; class Actinopteri; order Centrarchiformes; family Percichthyidae; genus Nannoperca; species Nannoperca australis. Next base: position 443 of record JAVQJD010090787.1, read on the forward strand.
ACGGTGATTGTATAAACAAAACGGTTAAAATACCCCCCCCAAAGAAGAAACAAAAAAACTACAACCATGGAGGCTGTTTGGGTTCTGCTGATGCTCAATTGTGAAGTGCAAGTGAGAAAAACTGATCTTGTGTAAATCAGCCCGTGGAAGCAAAATCATCAGGAACTTTCACTTTTGTCTGTTCAGGGTGAATCACGGCTGTAGGAGAGGAGGGTTAGTGCGTGCAGTGCAGACAAGCGCTTACCTCTGGCACAATGGAAGCACCAGCCCACGTTGATGGGGGAGGTAAGGAGTCCGTTTCTCTTGGCGCTGCCGTGGCTGCTGCAGATCATGATGTGGTGGGTGAGGGCGACGCTGCCTGCCGCCACGCAGCCGTCTCCTGTGTGATAGGCCAGCGGACAGCGGATACAGCGCATCAGGCGACCTGGACGGGAAGCAGAGGAGAGGGGGAGAGAAAAGACTCAGGGACAGCTTCTGACCTTTTACACTTTACAACACGAACAAAGTGAAAAGGTTCATTGGCTCCAGCTGTAACTAAAAGAAATCAGAAGGAGAAAAATACAACCACTTGGAACTTATTTTCCCCTCCATGCTTCATGATACTTTCACAACAAAAAAGGCAAAACAAGGTCTGACATTGAACATTTGAACATGATGTTTTGGTCCGGTGGTTCCCGACCTAAATGTCACAATAGAAATCTTGAGGGTTGTGAGATGTTTAACGGGGTTAAAGATGAAGAAAACCAAGTTCTGCCATATTTATTTTTTGGCCTTTTCTGTTACCTTTCGGTTTTTAGTCTAAAATATTTTACCTTCTTGGGCCTCAAATTGAAATCAAACCATCTGAGAGGGGATATGTGTCTTTGGTGGCGCTGCCAACAACTCATGAACATCTGTAAGGTGAATGGGGGCAAATGACAAATAGACACTGCTTTTTTTGATAAGGGGTCACGAGTTGGGAACCACGGTTATGGACTGGACAGACAAATTCTGGACAATACACCAATGATCGTCTCCTACTGGGATCGGATGTACAACACATACTAATGCTCAAGTGTTTATAACATAATTCACTGGTGGATGTTACTTGAGTCGAGTCCCTGTGGAAGTCATTCCATCTCCGTTATATAAAAATGCATAGGTTGCTGTCCATATGTAGTTCAGAATCAGACAATAACAGCATTAATCCTGGCTGGTGTCAAAGCTACAAACAGTACTTGATGGTGTCACAGGGTGATAAATGTTTTCTAGGCTCATTCTTGGCACCTTTTTAAACCACAGGAGCACAGAGTGCATCTCCTCCCCCATTTCAGATTTCCAGCAGAATATTGCAGCATCATCTAAAGACATTTCCAGTAACATGGCAATTACTTTATTTCTCTCCAATAGTCTGCAGCCCCCAGGTGCCTCTCGCCTCAAACCAAAACGAACACTTTCAGTTTGAGGCGCCACCGGATGTTCTTAGCAACACATTTAAATCTCAAGTGACTTCCTGGTTAAATAAAGTTAAATTAATAGGAGTGTGTGAACAAATGAAACGCAGCGCAATATTTCGGTCAAGGCGTACCTCCTAAAGTAGCACCTTTATGTCAGTCTTTCTCAATCTAATTTCCCTTCTGAAAAACACGTTCTTATTTGTTCCTCATGCGCTCCCCTACAGGAAGGCACGGCCTTGACTCTTTCACTCATTATTAGTTTTTTTTCTATTGCTTTTGGTCAAAAACATCAGCTAGAAGCCTAAAAGGCAATGGAAGATTTAGTTTGTCATAGATTTTCTTCACATTTATTGCTGATATAGCACTGGCTCATTGCACAGCTTCCACTGCAGGCTCAAACAGGAAATCAAAAAAGCAGACGCTGTTATACCTTTACTGGCTCGTTGCAGGTCTCTCTCCAAGCAGCAGGTAGAGCAGCTGTGCTGAGGGCAGCAGAAGCCTCCGTCCGTACTGCTGGTGGTGCCCGGGAGTTTACGGACACAATCCTCGTGGTAGTAACAACCGCACCCAGACGCAGAGCAGCGCGTCACCTCCCGGCCCGCGGTCTTACAGCTAAAACAGAGATGATTGCCTAGAAAATGAAAAGACAGGGTCTGTGATCGTAAAAGCGCCAAACACAACAGATGTGATAATGAAGCTGTGTTCTGAGTCGCGAACCATTTCTACATTCCAAGCAGGTGAATCTGCCTTCAGGTAGGGACGTCAGACCAAGACACTCCAGGTGAAACTGTCTGCTGCAGTCACCTTCACACACCACCAAACCCTCTCCATACACCTCGCAGATCTGCACACAAACACGCAGAGGAAGACGGTTACATCTTTGTCCGTAAGCTGTTAGAAGAAAGAGAGTATCACAAAGATTAAATCATGAGCAGCGCGGACCTGGCAGACGGTGTCTCTCTTGCCGGTGCTGCCGTCCTGACGGGACAAGCCGGAGTCCACAGACTGAGTATCTGAAGCATCTGCATCTGCTGCTGCTGGACTGTCGAGACTCTTCCCGAATAAACCCTGTGAGAGAAAGAAGGAAAGAAGCATGTTGATGTGTTCTTTGCGAAGGAATCCAGTCTTTTCAAGCACAGAGTAAGTGTGTAGATATCCAGACTAGTACGTGGTGTGTTCAGGGCTGCAACAAATTATTTTTTGTTTAATTTTCTGGATTAATAGTTTGGTCCATAAAATGTCAGCAAACAGTAAGAAAATCCACATCAAAAGCTCAGAGCCCATGGTGGCGTTTTAAAAGGTCTTCTTTTGTCCAACCAATAGTAAAGAACCCCAAAATATTCAGAATACCATCATAAAAAAAGAATGAAAACTATAAAATACTCACATTTGAGAAGTTTGAAGCACTGAATTTTTGCCATTTTTATGATAAATGAATGATCAACATTGTTGTGATGAGTGTACGTTGCTGAAAATGCTAATTTAAACAGATGATTTGATGACTACAAGTTTGTCTTTTTGTAGTATGCACTGTACACATCTCTGCAAATAACACATTCTGTGAGTATATTCTTACACTTGCCTCTGGATGTACGTTTATACACTTTGTGTGCATGAGAAACAGTGTTTTCCTCTTTGTGTGGGCATTCCTGTGCATGTTTTCTAAACCTACCTGTGGGTCGTTGAGGCCTCTAGAGTCAGAATCAGAGGTGTCCCTGTACTGAGAAGAAGCCATCTCAACATCTGTTGACGCTCTGCTTCGCTTCTTCAGGGGCTTGCAGGCATCAGAGATCTCACTGGCTCCTGGAGGATCACATGGGGGAGCAATAAAAAATAAATAAAATAAAAAGATGGATAAGTATAAGGAGTTCCCACTGCAGAGGTTTACAGGAGGCATGAAAGAAAGATCGTCTACCTTTTTGTGAACCTGTCCTCAGTGTGGTCTCAGGAGCCATCTCCGCCTGTGAGGGAGGTAAACATGGGAGTTTAGGTAATCGTGGTGGTAATTTTGATTCAGCAAAAACAAAAAAAACAAAGTTTAATCTGGCTCAACTTTGTAACTTTGCAACACAATATAAATGTAATATATCCTGTTTAACCCAACAACTGACTCAATGTAGAATAAATTTCCCTTTGTTTAAAAGCTGAGTATCTAGAAGAAGAAAGAAAACAAAGCATAGAAAACATGGGGAGAGGAGGGTATGACATGGAACTGTATGCATCTTAACCACAGGCCACACTTTCAAAAGTGCTTCTGTGGTTCTGGGTCTGAACACCAGGTTGTCTGGAGAGGACTGCTACCTGTTCCTTTTTGGTTTTCTTCTTAGGGACGGGATCGCTGCCTCTCTCTGACTCAGACCTGCTCCTGATTGATCGCCGCTGCAGCTTCCTCTCCTGAGAGCCTGAAAACACAGAAAGATGTTGAGCTGCACTTCTTTTACATCAAATGTTCGTGAAAAAATAAAACCCTGCAGGTCTGTATTGTACCTTGTGGACTACTGTGGGGGGATCCGGGAGAGGAGGTCTGCTGCATTCCTCCCTCCTCACTCCTCCGACTGGCGGGGGAGCCTCTCCTCTCCTCCCCCTCATCCTCCGCTTCGTCCCCGTCTTCCTCCTCCTCAGGACTGGGCTCAGGTTTAGCCCTGCTGTCCTGCTCAAAGCATCAACATTTTTAATATCCTATCCTATAACTGTCATGTATACATTTGTCTGCCTGCCTGAGTTACACCAACCTCAGGTGAGCAGTATCCCAGGTCGGGCTGCCTGGCCTCTCTCTCCACTCTCTCCTCCTTCTCTTCTTCTTGGTCTTTTTTCGGAGACGCGGCAGCTTTTTTCTGCAGGAGAGGCCAGTCACACTTTGTGATCTCCACATTCAGCCTCTTCATGGTGATGGAGAGAGGCAGCAGCTTCCTGGCGGCGGCTGTTTTCCAGGCCCTGACTGGTGGCGGCGAGTTCTGCTGTGCTTGCGCATCACAACCGGCACTCTGTTTCGGGGAGCTGGTCTTGCGCTGGTCCCCCCTCTGGTTCTTCTCGTCATTTGAGGACTGGGAGTTTGTGTTGTCATCTGTGTTTGAAACACTACATTGTCTGCGTGGCAGCTGCCTTCGTGGTGGCTGCTCTCTGTCTGGTGACTTCACTCCTCCGTCTTCCTTCTTACCGAGTGAGCCGCTGGAGCGCCGGGTTCGTTTCTCAGCTCTGATGTTGGGTTTCTTGCTGGGCGGGCCTTCATTAGGCTCTGGGTCAACATAGATGAAGGTGTAGTTGTCAATTCGCTCCTGCCGCGTCATCGGAAAGGCGTCCTCGGCGTGGCCCACACCCACTTCCCACTGAGATCGCTCCCGCTGAGGGATAGGCTTCAGAAGCTGAAGAAGAAAAACATGGAAAAGATACAAAACTTTAGAAACTTTATTTCTAAGAACACGTCTGACTGAAAAAACGATAAACCAATATTGGCTTACCCAAAAATGCAAAACATGATAACTTAGAAAATGGTTGTTTTCTGCTGTCAGAAGACACTGCTTACTGTAATTTACCCGAATGGCAAAAAGGATACAGGCTACTGACTGAAACGGTTGTTTGTGAGACCTTCGAATTGGAAACTTTAGAATATTTAGTGAATGCATGGGATTTATGTATACTGATGTTTTGCAACGGTGTCTTATAATCCCATGAGGGATGAGCCATGATGATGAGATGGCAAAACATTAATAGCATGAACTTCATTCATTCATTTCAACAGTGAATAAGGTTTGTGGGGAAGAGAGCTGAGATAATCAGAAGGAAATGCTGATGAGCTGCTAATTATTCTTGTACATAACATTTTTGAGACTCAAAATCTAAACATTTTAACTACAGTGTTTGATCTACAAATGGTATTTTTATGATATGATTTTAACCTGCTTCACTCTGAAGCAAATTTGTGATTTCTGATTAAAATGTCTTTAAATTGTACGCACTTTGTGTTTCTCTACAGGGTTTGAGGCCTTGCGTAGAGTGTCAGCCTGAAGCTCATCGAATTGTTGCTTCCCCTGGTAAATGACTATTCTCTTCTCATGGATCCACGCTCGCTCTGCCACACTGCCGAAGAACTGGACGTGATACTCCCTGTGACCTGCCCGGCAACAGAGAAAAGGAAAACAAGCTGTGGCATTTGTGTCCTCACACGTTCACACTTTTGTGAAGAAAAACTAGCAGCTTCAGAGTGTTGGGAGTGAGTTTTGGAGCATGTGTGCCGTTACCTCTGGTGTTGATGCGAGTGTGGACCTTCATCTGCGGGTCAGAGGAGACCATGCAGGGCCACCAGGGGTAGGTGCCAACCTTGGACCAAACCAGATCTCCTATCACAAACTCCTTACAAAAGCCTGTCTCTTGGATCACTGACGGATGATGGACCTTCGGAACCTGAACATAAATAAGTAAGTTTACTACAACCTGAGATGATTGGTGTGCAAGGACTTCAAACTGCAATGGAGAGAGAAGAGTCACGCTCTTGCCTTCGGCGTCTTTGGTTCAGTTTTGATAACGGTCTTCTGAAGCTTCTCCGTCGGGGCCGGGGGCGTTTCTATCGGCGGGGGCTGGATGTGGATGTCTTCTGTCTGGCCCGTGGTACCTGCCTGTGCTTGGCTCTGATCCAGGCTCTGTTCCTGGACCTGCAGCTGCAGCCTTGCACTCTTTTTCCTCTTCTCCTTCTTCCTCTCATGTCTGCGCTGCATCTGAGAGGCCTCGGTCTTCTGAGACTCCTCCTGAAGATTAGAAAACAAAAAAAAGGACATTGATTAACTTTCTTTTTTTTTAATAAAAAAAGGTATCTCTCTGTCTGGTGAAATCAAAACGTCCTCAGATATCCACTTCTTACAGTAAACCAAGATGCTCACAGTAACTTCTATATGAATTTTAATTGGACAGACCAGACATCTGTTTAATATGTGAAGTATATTTGTATCAGATTATACTTGTACAGTGTGCTGAATCATATACTCGATTAATTGATAGACAGAAAGTTAATCTGCAACAATTTGGATAATGGATTAAATATTAAAGTCGACTTTCAAGGAGAATTACCAAAAAAAATACGGGTTCCAGCCTCAAAAATGTGAAGATTTCATGGTCTTATATAATTGTAAAGTAAATGTTTATGATTATTTGGACAAAGCAATAATAAATAATAATAATCCTTTGAAATTCAATAGGTTCTTGCACGACATTTTGTGCTCGGGCCCTAATAAATGAATTAATCTTATAATTTTCTAAACAATAGTTATTTACGAACAGGGGCATAATAAATACTTACAAAACACAAAGTTCACGAGAGCGTGAGGGATGATGTTCAGAAATGATCTACAATGCTTTTGGGAGTAGTTTTGTTGACTTAAAGACATAAATAAAAAAACATGCAAAAGTAAAAGCAAGGTTTTAAAAATAATATACATGTTGAGATTAATATCCTAGTCCTAAAAATGTAGAAGACCAAAAACAAAAAAAAGCCAAGAGGCGTAAATGCTTTCATTGATGAGGACTGTGAGACGTTGTCAAAAGCTAGTGCGTGGGCCTTTGTATCCAAGATCAAGAATGACAAAACATTCCCACTCAAGAGGCTTATATCAAGAGGATTATTTTGTCAAATAATCAATTAATTGTTTTTCCGAAAATAGTAAAAAAAAAAAGAAGAAAAAAAGGCCATCACAATTTCACAGAACCCAGTCTTCAAAAATTTACACTTGAATAAAGATAAACAGCTATTCCTCTCATTTAAGAAGCTGGAACCAGCACATGTTCACTATTTTCGCATTAAAAAAATCACTAGTCCAAAAAATTTGACTAGAATCTAATTAAATCTTTTCAGCTTTAACATCAAGTATACATGTTTTTTAAATAAAAAACCCCCCAGAAGATTAATTTATTCCCCTCCTAAATAAATAGCATCTTTGGAGTGAAAAAAGTAAATACATAAATACAGAGGATATAACCTCTGTGTCTACAGTGATAAGATAGACTTGTGTGAGTGTAAGAGCGTGTGTGTATATATATAACTAACTGACTGATGCATGCGTTACCTGCAGTTCTTGCAGCAGGTCTCCACACAGCGCAGATTCAAACAGCTCTTTTCCATTCTGATACGTCTTTATGATCTTCAGCTTGATCTCTGGAGAGCTGGTTTTCTTCAGCACCCCACCAGGGGTATTGGACGGGGTGTGGGAGGGCTGAGAAGAGGGCGTACTGTCCACAAGGGAGGGCGGAGGACTGGAGGAGGGCAGGTGTAAAGGGGGAGGAGGGGGGAGAGTGTGGGTCATGATGTGAGGCGTCTGGGGCAGGTGGTGCTGGGAGGGCAGCGGCGGCGGAGGACTGTGTGGGTGCGGGTGGGTTTGTATATGAGGTGGGTTTGAGTGGAAGTGGTGCGCGTGGTGGTGGGGGTGATGATGGTGGTGGTGGAGGTGTGGGTGATGTGTGGGCAGAGGGGGAGACACGGGAGACAAAGGTCTCTCGTGGAGGCCTGGGCCTCTCAGGACCGTCCCCTCCCCCGGCATGAGGCTGTGCTCTCCGTAGCTCCGTATGGCCCCATAGCCGTTAGCCGAGCCGTTGGGGAACTGCGAGTACATGGAGAACTTGGCCTGCGGCTCGTACATGCCCAGACCCGGCGGGTAGCCGTTGGAGACCTGCGACATGTCCTCCGCGGACGATGGCGGGTAGGAAAACTCTGCATCCAGGGCAGCATCGTAGGAGGGTCCACCATCCTCTCCCGGGTCACTGCCGGTGTCGCAGGTGCCTTCCTGTCTGATGTTGGCTGAGTCAATGAGCTGAGGGGGTTGCTGAATTGTATTTCCCATGATCCCTTGCATGAAAGAGAAGGAGAAATCCATTGTTGGGCTCCTGCATCCTTAACTGTCTTTTTCTTTGACTGGACCTGTCGACAAGAGATATATGCAATTAACTGAGACACAAGTAGAGTGTGATTAAATCATTATCACTTAAACAACTACACACTGTGAGTGCAAAACCATGACAAACCACTCAAATACCTTGTTCAAGATCATCTCATTTATCCTTCACGCAGCCCTAAGAAACGATAGAACATGTAGCACCAGCTTGACATTACATATATCAAATCTACTCTTCTGCATGACCCTCTCTGGGCCCCTATTGGCCCTCTGGTTCCTGACAGACTCTATGCATTGTGAACTGATTTATGTATCTTTCAGTTAAAGTGTATCAGGTACAGTTCATACTGCAGACCACACATGGCAGCTTCATAACTACCACTACTCCTATTCTGGGATACCATCCTGCCTCTGATTCACTGTGTGTCAGTTGGTTTGTGGTCATTTCATTTTACATAAATCTGCTTTGGAAAAGTACCATACAGGCATAATACAATCTGATATTTTAAAACTTCATTTTTTACACAGGGAACCTGTTCAACTAAGAGGGGGCCTCGGGATATGGTTAACCTTCAGGACCAGGGCTTTCTGGCCGCCTTGTGGTTAAGATCTATGTCTGCCTAACATAAAAATACAGCATCCCTGGTTTGATTCAGCCAGGGACCTTCTGTCTGTATCTGCTCTACTGGGCCCCATAAAGGCAGACATTAAATAATAATGTATCCCTGCTCTTACAGTTTCATCTAATATTGTGCTTTAGTGGTGCGTATTTGCAAAAACATTTTCAGGTATGGCAAAGACAACTGCTAACCAGTGGAGTGGGGTGCCTTCGGGGACCCCAGAGCAGTACCACCCTTTACCTGGCGGGTAAATTCTATTTGATGCTTTATTAAGTCATAAAATATGATGTGACATGTACAGAGAGTAGATACAGTATCTCTAAAATCTAACCTCATCTCCTAATAAGCTAAAGAGCTGAAACGATTTAGTAGATTAACTGAAAAATTTTGATAATCACTTCAGCAGTATTTCAAGCAAAACTGGTTAATCTCAAATGTTAAAATGCATAGAATGTTTTTTGTCTTCTATAAAAGTAACCTTAATATCTTTTGAGTTTTAGACTGTTGGCCAAACAAAACTAGCAATTTAATTATGTTGCCTCAGGTTTAATGGCATTTTTCACTATTTCATACATACACCAAATGATTAATCGATGTATAAAAATAATGTGCAGATTAATCAATAATTTAAAAAATGATTGTTAGTCAAGGCGCAGACAGAGGGCTGTGTGAATGTTAGATGCCAGTGAGCAATAGGTGGACTTATATGGTCAAAGTCTTTCCAAAAAACAGGGCAAATGCTCAGCCAAAAATCCCCATCAATTACCTTTAACTTGCTCTCAAAACAGATTCCAGGCAGCTTGTGACTTCTGACTGACTTTTTGCAGGATCCTCTTTGATGGCCATTAATAATCTGTGTAGTGCCACTTGTTCACAAGCAATAGATCATCATTTGGAGTTTTTAATTTCATCAACACAAAACACATGGTGGCCTGCTATCACAAACAAAACAAAGAGAAGCTACCAGTCTCTACTTTGCCCTCTTACACTTTGGCACTTTTAATCTCTATCGTGATTTATTCATCGGGTTAAAAGTGTCCAGGCTTGCGTGTTCACAGTGAATACCCTAATCTACTGATTGTGGTTTGATATGCGACCAGGCTGCCCAGCACTGGCAAAGGTGGATAACGGTGATGTAAACATCTATAAAGGTGTCAACTAACGGTCACTAGCAACATATCGAGTCGTGGTGTTATTTCGGGGTGTTATGTGGTGTGGTAAACATCAATACCTGGTTACAACTCAGTGGTTTTATTTATTTTTTTGTTAAAAAAACGACTGCGCAGAGACAAATGTTTCCACTGAATGATCTTATAGCTTTCTGCGGTGTTAGCCTGAAGCTACCTGCCGTTAAAGTGAGACTGTTTTGAAAAGATGCTTCAAACGTTTTAACCGTCATAAAAACACACACGCGACACGAGGACACGACCGTTTGTCTTTTCTCACTCGCGACCAAACGTTAGCAGGTATTGTTTGTCAGTTTGTGAGCGTCACACATGGAAGACGATGAAAGGGGGGGAAGCTAATGCGAGGCTAGGCTAACATTCCATTGCCAATATGGCTGCCTTTGCCCCTTTAAATCAAATTGTCTGGCGTGATTATACCTCCATCGCTGGCGGTTTGGGAGAGAAATGTGTCTGAAATTAAGCTAGATACAACCCAAAAAATACTATCCGTGCGGAGACAGAGAGGGGGGGGGCAACAACATGTATCAACAGCAGCAGCAACTATGGCAAACACGCGTATCGCTAAAGAGGGAGAGCAAAGGAGCAGCACAGATTTTGTTGCCGAGTCGAGAGATGAAGGGAAATAAAATGAAATAAAAAAGCCAATACCTTCAGCGTGTCCCATTCTAAACACATACACCAGCCAGCAACGTTTCCTCGTTTAATCTGTAAGGAAAAAAAATCAAAAAAAATCCTGTAATATAGATAAAGCGCAGGCCTTTCCTTTTTCGTTTTAACGCAATTCTCAACAGAGAGGAGGAGGGGGGGTTGTTACGCTATCTGTTCGCTGCCATGCGCTGCCCAATCCAAATGCTTGGCTCTTCCTCAATGTAGGGGCTGGAGCATTTAGTGAAAACCCCATGCGAGAGACAGATATGTTCAATTCTCGCCCCACCTCTGGTGTGCAGTGTTCTTAATAATAACAATCTCCAACTCCCTCTTCCTCTGGTTTAGCAAAGGCACCCTTGTTTTTAAAATCCAGGCCTGTTTGGTCGATCGGTCTCCAGCTCAGCGCCAAATCACACAGATCCAGACTGAAGGGGTTAGCAGGAGCACTCCGGGATGTGTAGTTCACTTCTGATATACTTAATAGGAAGGAGTGTGGGTGAGAAAAAAACCCAGTAGAGGATCAAATGCCTGTCATAAAAGTCACACCTACATTAGGATTAAAGAGGAAATGCGTGTCATGTGCACAGATGCACGAGGAGGAGGGTGTAAAATAAACAGTCTAAAATGTAATATTATTAGCGTCATTTTGGTATTTAATGATTATGGTTGTGGACATTATTAAATAATTGTTTTGATATTTTTTTCCCCCACCGTAGCCCAACGCGATGCAGATGTTGTAGTTACGTTTGCACCAGCGTCCCTGATTGGCTTTTATACGCCTCCTCGCCTGATCTGTAGCAGAGAGGAGGGGAATCACTGCAAGATCTCTCACTCTGCCTCTATTTCCAGGTACCACAATTGTTGTAGTCTACAGTCTATTTAGTGTGCACCACAAAACCTTTTGGATAATATTTTCAAAACACATGGTACTTTATGTGGTAGTACTTCTACCTATAATTTATATATTAAAGTACCTGAAAACTTGAGCATGAAAGATTATTGTTGACCTTGTTGAAAACATTTTAACTCGAGGGCCACTTATTAGCCTTTTCTGAGTTTACAATATAGTAAACTGAGTCTTAATCAATAAAGTGATATTAAAAAAGCCATATATTTCCCCGAAATAGTTTTGTTGCATCTTCCTTTTGTGTCCACAATTTAGTAGATTAACTGAATAATTTTGATCATCACTTCAGCAGTATTTCAAACAAAACTGATTAAAAAAATAAAATAAATCACTAGTTCCTTCATCTCAAATGTGAAAATTCATAGCTTATCTTTTTTTGTCTTCTATAAAAGTAAACTGAATATCTTTGAGTTTTACGGTTATGTAAAGGTGACAAAATAGGTCATTTGGAAAGCAAACCATAGAGCTAAAAGTGGTTGAAAGCTGCACAGAGGTGAAACCGGTGTGATCTCACAGATGTTGTTCTGGAATATATTTTACACATTGGTTATCATTATACAGGGTCCCAAGGCTGCAGAAAATTGCATGTCTTTTATAGGCTGTATGCATTTTCAAAGATAGACACACCTATCTATTACTTTCGTAAAATAAAATTACTGATTGACTTGATTGAACTGACTGAATTGAAATTATTTATTTGTTCTTATGCAAAACATCAGTCGGAAGGTGGGTCAGTTTTTTTTTTTACCACCGAGTAATTAATCTGTTTTAAACATAGAAGATCTTCGGTCGTTACGCGCACAACACTCACGCATGTACAGTGTGACCTCTCAGTGCAGCTGCCTGCGAAGGCTGCGCACACCGAGTGAACGACCAGAAGCTGCAACACGACGCATCTAGACGGGATTTAAAAGTATAACCCCACCGTAAATGGGTTTATCGCCACATCAGCCGTCATTTTCGTCGCTCCCGTTGACCTCGACCGATTGTTGTGGATGGATTATAGCATTCGCGTCTCACCGAGAAGCCTTACAACGCCCTGTCAGCAGCGGCAGCCATAGCTCCGTCTTTTGACGCTGGAGGTTAGTGAGCTCGTCATCGGACTGCCATTTCACTAGCTAGCTTAGCCAACAGCAAGCTAAAGAGCTAACCGGTGTCGGCTAGGCTAGCGAAGTGTCCTAGCTAATAGTGCATTTGCTAGCATGATGCTAATGTGAATGTAATGTTCCGGTAAGTCCCAAATGATTATAGAGTATTAATACTTGGATAGTTTTAAAGATGTTTGGGCGTTACTTCAGTAGCTAACGTTAGTGGAAAAATACCAACATATTGCGGTTTTCAGTGGTTGTAATACTTTACTTACGCCACTTTAACAGTGAGTGTATTTCCAAATTTCTATTATTGTTTTAGAGTATTGGACCGGATTGATAAGTGATATGTCAGATAACGGCGAGTGTAAAGATGTGTTGCTATTGTGTTATTGTAAAATACTGAGCCAGCATGCTGTCAATGTTGTGCTAACGCTAATGTTAGCGCTGTCATTTTATGCCATTCCTAGTTAGCTAGTTTTCAAAACACAGCGTGTGATTCAGTCTCTATGATCTGACAGATGTTGTTCGTGTTGTGCTATTTGTATTTTTACAGTCAGCCTGCTGCAGAACCATACGAGCGAGTTGTAATCTGACACCTGCATGCTCTCTCTCTCTCTCTCTCTCTCTCTCTCTCTCTCTCTCTCTCTCTCTCTCTCTCTCCCTCTCTCTCTCTCCGTGTTCATGTGTACACAGAAAACTGTAATCTTCCCCGGCAATGGCAGTCTTCAGTCACCAGGTGCTCCTTGCAGTCACAAGATCAAGGTAAGTAAGCAGCACATGGCAACACTTGCTCAGATTCTGGACGTTAGTAAAACAAGAGCTCATGATACAATGCAGGCTGTGAGGTAATCGAAATGCATACTACAATGCAAATGCTGTTTCTCTTCACAAACCTTCATGCTGTATTGAAGGAGAGTCTAAAGCAAAGGCTGCTGACTCTGTTTACCTAGTGTCTGCTGCAGTGAACCTTATTCAATGTATCCCATGACCTAAGTCACACACAATTCCCCGGGTTTCTGCTCACGATGCAAGATCTGAAACTGGGCCAGCAGAGTAGAACACAGGGAAATGATAAAAACAGGCTCCATAGTTTAACATGGCAATATATAACATGAGAAGATGTATACCAATTTGTCAACTGTCGGACACCATACCACTTTATCAGTTTGTTAGACCTCCGAGGATATACACAATGCGTTATGGTGGGTTACACTGAATGTAAACAAAGTCCTCAGGGCACCTTTAACAGGTATAGGAGAGTGTGGATTACATTTAATTAATATAAATCAAAACTTTGCCCCCCCTTCAGTTAACATTTTGAACATTCTGCACAGAATGTGTTGTATTGTACAGTTTTTTCCTAACTTAGTTTTATTCTATTTTATTTTATATTTCCCCACATTATATAATGCAAATTTATATTTATAATCTTCACTTGCTTATTTGCAGTACTTGCTTTTAGTGGCTTTATTTAAATATCTCTATATATTTATGCTTAATTATGCACCTATACACCAAAGCAAATTCCTTGTATGTGAAAACCTACTTGGCAATAAATCTGATTCTGATTTCAGATCCAACTTGGTGTTAAATTAAGGGCAGAGATTCAATGTGACCTTATACATTGTGTGCCGTGAACTCAAATGCTTCCCGGAATGCTAATGGTCGTCAAAGTCCTCTTCTGTAGCTGCGTTAATGTATTTCTTTTTTCTTATTTTTTTTCTAACGGTGTCCGTGTGTAATCGAGGAGGAGAAATTTAAATATTACTCGAGACACAGTTGAGGCATATTCTGATGCCGTGTGTGAACTGCCTCAACAGGGTTAAGACACCTCACTGTGTTGTTGATACTAGGTCTGAACTCGTTAATAAATAAATACATGTTGCTGTTCAAGAACAGGTGGGTGTTTCCTGGAAGCAGCTGAATGGAGATGCTTGAGAGGTGAATGTGTGGTGAAGAACGCAGATTAGTTTCCCAGAAATATTTTCATAGCGAGACAGCGTAAGCCACTGGATGCCAGAAGAAGTTTCTGAACAGCTATTATTGTGGGTGTAGCGGTGTTTCTTTCAAGTTACATTTGTGGCTCCTCTGCCTAAGGCTGGTAAACAAAAAATATGTGCCAAGAATATTTTCTTTTACAGACAACATGCAGACAATGAGGAGGTTTCATAGACCGCTATTAGGTTTGCTTAATTGTGATTGATTGATGAGCATACGGTGGGAAAGAAGGACCAAACCAAGCAATGCGTTTAGATGGGTCATTAAGTTACCTCTGTGAGTGGTGTAGTGCTGAAATGATTAGTTGGTTGGGTGATCCACAGAAAATGTACAATTTAGATATTAGATTAATACTTTTAAGTCATTAATCAAGTAAAAATGTCAAAGATGTGCTTTTCTCTCTCTAACAACATTCCCTTGCAGAGTATTATGTAAAAACTAACCCGTTTTTCTTGTCAACAGGGGATCGTATTTGTTATCCAAGAGGCACAGCTGCTCCCCTCTGTCTTCCAAAGCCTATCTCCACATAGACCATCCCAGCCACGTCTCGTCCTTATTCACACTCAGGCACTCCCGCCACGGACACCCCCACTGTTACAGAGGCCACTCCTTCGGCCGTGGCCACAACTCCGCCCTGCTCGCCCGCTCTCTACACAGCTCAGGTGTTTGGCTCCAAGACGTAAAGCAGGAGGACAATAAGTCGTCCCAAGCCACCGCCCAGGACGCAAAAAAGGACTCTGCGGCCGCTGCACCCAAACCCCACCCTCCATCAGCTTCCACTCCGACGTCCGCCTCCGCCACCGCCACAGCGGCCGCCGTCCCCCCGGTGCAGGAGAGGGCGGTCTTGAAAAAGTCTCTGTATCAGAAGATTGTGGATGAGTTGAAGCATTACTACAATGGTTTCCGGCTACTCGGCATCGACATCAAGATCGCAGGCAGGATGGTGTGGAGGCTGCTGCACGGACAACTGCTCTCACGCAGGGAGAGGAGAAGGGTAAGACGAGCTGAATGTACATTATGGAGTGCTGCAAGAATCTGGAAGGGAGGAAGGGCCGTGGTTAAAACAAGCTTAAGAGATTGTCATGTTTTGTTTTGCGGCATAAAATACGTCAGTAAATACTGACTGTGAAGCCCCTGCAGTGTCAGACACGGATCCAGATCATTTACAGTCTGGAAGCCACCATGTCATGCATTTACACAAGTGCCAAGCCCACATGCACTTGGAGGACCCCAATAATAAAGTAGCAGTGCTGTTACGCCTATCAGACAAGTACTTAACTTAACTTAATATAACCTAAACAAAGTCTACAAAGTCTTGAAAGTTTGGAAAATGCTTAATTTCAACAGTTATGTTTTCAAGGTTAGGGATATGCTTGAATTGAAATATACAGAAAGAAAAATGCTTCTTTTTCAACACATGTTTCATCATCTACACATCTACTCACGTAAACCAAAAATCTTTTAATATTTGAAATGTAACGATCCAGTCGTCATATTTGATTGTTAGTTCCAGTAGTTGATTGTTTTTTTCTCAAGATTTTCATGTAGTACTAAAACAAAACACAAGTTTTGGGGTATTTTTTTTGTGCATATCCAACCAGAAGAAATCATGTGAGGGTATTTTACAAAAAAAGTGTAGCACTTAAAAAAATAAACCCACTTGTTTCTCTTAGTAATGCATATAAAAGTAACTGCAGATCTTTGGGCTTTCTTCTGTAGTTTTTTATGAGGTAGGTATACTACTATACCAAACAGACCATCTTTCCCCAATTTCCCAAATTAACTTGAATTCTTTGTTCTGTTTTTTTGCGCCGGTCTTGTGTATTGATCTTTTTATTCTGCCCTCTGGCCGCTGCAGCACGTCTGTCTGGTTTCTTTTCTTGCATTACAAACGACTCCAGAACTAGTCGTCCTGGTTCCCCTCCCAGTCTTGTCGCTCTTCTTCTGAATCATTGAGACATATTTTGTGGTTTATGGGTTCCTTTTGAACGTTTCACACAGGGATGTTTAGAGTTCAGTTGTAGGTTGAGCTTTGTGCGGCACTTACATTAAATTGATTTCACTGCAACAATTTTGATCATTGATTTATCGTTTTTCAAACAAACATTCAAAGTGTTACCTAGTTCCAGCTCCTCTGCTGAGGATCTGCTGCTTTTCTTTGTTTTACGTGATTATTAAACCAAATATCTTTTGGGTTTTGGAACTGATGGTCGGACATTTTTTGCTGTTGGACGCTATGATGGTTATGTTTTTTTTCTTTAATTGTTTGGTCTATGAAATGTAATCAAGAAAATAACCACCAGAATCATAAATAATGAAAATGATTGGTTGCAGCCCTAGTCACGATCACTTTGTTTTGCTCGTGAACCCAGTCAGAGCTCTTGAATATTGATTGTCCGCTGATCCGGAGTCTGAATTAACATTATTTGTCTCACATTTTTAATTGATTACCTACGTCTGCAATGTCTTGTTACTCATTACTCGACCTACACACCCAATACTGATATATATCTGCGATGAGCTAATATCAGCTGATGATATCAGTCCAGCTCTAGTTTTATATACATATATATATATATATATATATATATATATATATATATATTTGTTTAACTCCAAACTGGCTCTGCTTGCGTCACTCTCAGCTGACCGGTCATTTATTTAAAGCGTTGCCTGTTGTTGTTGTTGTTGTTGTTGTTGTTTTGTTTGTGTCTGTACACAAAACTGTGCTGTTTTCTTGCAATGAGCAGTTCTAGTGTCGATAATTGGGAATTTAAGACTTAGGACGTCTTGAAAACATAACATTTTTTATACCCTCTGGAATTGGCTATGCTGAGAGTCTCTTCTCTTTATTTTATGAGCTCTTCTTCGCTGAAGTTAATGAAAACATGCACATTTCAGACGATTCTGTTGCTTCGTGAAGAGAGGACACTGGTAGATATCTGAAAAAAAGAACATACTGTTACTCGGTGTCTCGCTGACCGATTGCCATGCACACATTGCAATATGTGTGCATGCACCCCTCGGTGACCCAAGTTGTGTGCATGCTGTAATAAAACTATATTTGGGCTATTTTAAAAGATGACTGGCAGCTTGAGTGCATGCAGACACACCTCCTAAGACTTGGGCACTGACACCGTTGTCATGCCATGAATGCTGTCGCATGTTACCGTCCACATTTTGTGACGTTAGCATCGTTCTCCCTTGGGTTTTCTAGCTGATGAGGACCTGCGCTGACCTCTTCCGCCTGGTGCCCTTCGTGGTGTTTATCATCGTTCCTTTCATGGAGTTCCTTCTCCCCGTCTTCCTCAAACTCTTCCCAGAGATGTTGCCCTCCACCTTCGAGACAGAGTCCAAAAAGGCATGTATTGCTGTGTACACACACACACACACACACACACACACACACACACACACACACACACACACACACACACACACACTGCCACCTGAATGACCTCACGACTCCTTTAGATATGACTGGCTGCTGCACTAAGAACCTCTGGCCATCCAGGCAGCTGACTTAATCTAATCCAGGCAATATACTTTGGGAGCTGTAGCACAGTGTACACATGCTTTCCAAACCTGCAAAATGCTTTAAAAAGCTTCTCAAAATATAGGTTATAATAAACTATTATGTACCTACAATATGACATTCCTTTTTTGTTAATCTTTAATCTCCTGTAAAAAGAAAAGCGTCAGGTTTCTGTATTCGGCCCAGTCTCCCTGTCAGCTCTGATGTTCCCTGGTTGTTCTGGAGCACAGTTGAGTGATTCACAGATATGCTCTTGTGCTCCTGGACGGCACAGAGGAGGCCGGCCCCTGAAAATGTGACTGAACGTAAGAAGTAGATTACAGTCCAGCGTCAAAAACGTTGTGGGAGATACCATAGAGAAATATAAAACGCATATATTGTGATTTATACGTTTTTATTATTTTTGGTGAACGAAAGGCAAACATTATCCTTTGTATAGGAATATATATGAAGTCCTTTTTTTTATTAAGGCTGTCAAATGTTTCTTTAGAAGTGGCTCCCTGTGAAATTAAACATTTTGAAATGTAAAAATCACCAGCAAAAGCTTCAGGTTTTCATGTTTTGCCTTTCTGTTATGAAAAATATGACACTTCTAGTGCAAGAGAAGATATGTAAATGAGCCCAAGTAAAAATTTTGCAGCAAGACATGGCGCTTTTGAAAGAGGTGTAATATTATGTGGCTGGAAAACTATTAAGGTACTTGATTACTGAGCCAATGACATCTTTTAATTTCCAACTACCACAATGAAAAGATTGAACTCTAGAGAGCTTGTAATGTAATCAGCACAGTATTCTGGGGTGGGAAAAAAGCGACTGCATTTACTGCATTTGATTGCATCAAACATTTTAAAATAACCCGTGTCCCCTCCCTCGTCCCCATGCAGGAGGAGAAACAGAAGAAGGGTCTGGCAGCTAAGCTGGAGCTGGCCAAGTTTCTCCAAGAGACCATCGCTGAGATGGCTCGAAGGAATAAAGCAAAAGCTCTGGCAGAAGACGAGACGCAGCGCTTCTCCACATATGTTCAGCAGGTAAATTACAGCAAAGGCAACGCGTAACGTCTTGTGTGTCCCAAAGGTGGATGGCAGCACAGTTTACACAGCCAAGTCCATTTTTATTAATGCTTTCCTGTTTATTCTGTACTGTAATGTTAGTTCAGGTTTGACTGTTGAAAAGAGCAGGTAAACAAACTGAACCATAGTTGAGATTATGAGTGGGAATCTAAAATGCGTAGAGGATCCTCCTTAATTTAAGAAAAGCAGCATTAGTGAGAGGACAACTTTGTGGAGAGCGATCATAGCTGACAGGCTGCACTTTTGATAGAAAAAACTGAAAATAAAATTGATGGTGAGTGCAGTCCGGTGGCCAAGTAAGGTGGAATAGTTGTTATAATTGTCTGCTGGTGTGTGATCGGATGATATTTGCTCAGCCTGGTTTCTCTGCGCGTCCTTGCCAGGTTCGGGGCACGGGTGAGCAGCCCACCACAAAGGACATCGTCCAGTTTTCGAAGCTGTTTGAGGACGAGCTGACGCTGGAGCACCTGGAGCGCCCCCAGCTGGTGGCTCTGTGTAAACTGTTGGAGCTGCAGCCCATCGGCACAAACAACTTGCTGCGTTTTCAGCTGATGATGCAACTCCGGACCATCAAGTCGGACGATGAGGTGAGATGGAGGACTGGGACCTGGTAGCTCTGTGGTCGGGATTTTATAGAGGAAGAAATAGACAAAGATTATGAAACTAGGGAGTGCCATACTACGGCCTTTACTGCTTCACTAGCTTTTTTTTAAATGTACACTACCGTTCAAAAGTTTGGGGTCACCCAAACAATTTTGTGTTTTCCATGAAAAGTCACACTTATTCACCACCATACGTTGTGAAATGAATAGAAAATAGAGTCAAGAC
>JAVQJD010090794.1:0-18541 GCA_036023655.1 Nannoperca australis
CCCCCCCCCCCCCCCCCCCCCCCCCCCCGCCGTTGCGGGGACCAGCAGAGAGGAGAAGAGGAAATTTATCAAGAAATGCGTGTGATATTTAATGATCCTTGTATGTGGAGAGGGAAGACCACACCAGCTCGTTCTCCTCCGCCAAATACCGATCCCCTAACTTAATTTCCTGCTCAATTGCTGTTCTATAGTGCATAGTACAGTGATACAGGCTGGCAATATAGAAAACAGATTGCCTGTGCGGCGAAGTGGATAAGGCTGAGGCTTGTGCTGCTGGAGACCTGCAGTCTCCAGGGGGGTCTTGTCGTGGGCTTCACAAAACCAACAAAGCCCATCTTTCCCTGCGACTGGCAGCAGCTGGCAGGTAGATCTTCAAGCACTGGAGGTGGGGAAGTGGATCTGTGGGTGTGGTGGGTGCTTGTGTGTGTGTATGAGTGTGTGTTTCTCTGCTGTGTGGTGTATATGTGGTGCAGAGACTCTTGCTATGCTTTGTAGTGGAGAGTTCCACAGTCTTCCATCTTGTGTTTGCTCATGTGCTCTGACTCCAATCTACTCAAAAATGTAGGCCTGCATGGACAGCAACCATCAATCAGTGTACAGAACAGTGTGCAACTACAGCTATGGTGTTTTCCCAGAGACACACACACAGATACAGTACACACCGACCCACACCTTCCATCAGTAATACATACAGTACACATGCCTGTTACTGTGTGAGATGCTTCAACAAGCCTCATTAGAATTTTTTTGCTCATTTTTTCCTTCCACATACCAACTCTGTTTTCGACATCCAATGTGTTCTCCATGAAATCCAGTAGCATGCTCAAACACTTATTTGCATGTCCAGTGCACATATACATATTAATGAATGCCAAACACAAGAACTTTAAATACATTACAGTAATTATTCAGATTTTTCTATTAATTGATAATTCAATTACCTGCAAACGTCAAATATTGTTGTGAATTTCAGTTTTTCAGATCCAAATCCCTGTAAAGAAACACTCGTCACTGTTTGTATAGGAAAAAAAAAACGTCATGTTAGTTCATGAAACAATTTACTTTTGCTGTTGTAAAGTGTGTTTACCAAGAAAATTTGTTTAAATGTCTTTTTTTTTTCAGCATAAGGGAAGTTATTTCATTTCTAACAGCAGCAGACTTTTTAGAACAAATGGGAGAAAAGCTGCATCTTTATTTTCAGAATAAAACATTATAACTTCTTCTTAGCTTAGCTTCTGACCCCTGATATTCAAATCGCTTAGAATACAACTTAAGATATTTGTTGCGTTTCCTTGTTTAAACCCAAAATAGGTCTATATGGTGAACTTTCCGTGCGTATTGAACCAAACAGGAAGACATTAATCAATAATTTATCGTGAAGAATTGGCTTGAGTGATTAGCATGCTAATATACCTTTTCTGCTTGAACCTACATAACGTCTTTGTGTTGTCATGATGCTGTTGTGAAGTTTAAAGTAGGCCAATAATGAAGTCTTATCATGTCTACCTGGAGAACCGATGTTACTTTCACCCCACTTCTTTTAGAGTTGTTATTTCATGCAGGAAGTGTCACTAACCCAGTTGCCATTGGGTTTTGCGCTAATGTTAGCAGTATGAACCTCCTCTGACCTCTCAAAGTGACAGGGTTTTGTTGCGTAACAACCTTGTGTAATGAACTTCCTCCCAGGAGATGTCATTAAGGACGGGAATGTTTGTCTTCCGCTTGCACCAAAATGAATATTCAGCTATTATCGCTGCACAGCATTCAGATCTGATATGAGTATTGGATTTCAGCTTGTACAGAAGAGAGACAGAAACTTATTCCAGATGGGTTTTATTTACTGTCTCTGTGTCTCTCTGATAAGCCACTAGTTCTCTTAATTTCTCACATATAACTGGGTTTTGCAGCGTGAAGACAGTTAAGGTAATTTCCGTCTTCCTAAACCAAAATGTATCCAGCAAACATCATTGACTCTCGCCCTAGTCTCTCTTACCCAGATGTACATATTTGTTTTAACCAATGTCCCGTTGTAGGCCACTAAAGATCCGTAATAACACTGCTATGGTTTCTGTAAGGCAACCACGCCAAGAACCACATAGATGTGGATGGAATAGAGTTGTCAGAAGGCTTTCCATCACACACAGGGATCACATTTTGAGCAAAGGTTTTCTTTGATAAATGAACCCAATTGGTCAGCTTATCGGCTGGATCAACACTGTGTGCCTTTCATGGCTCGTGTACTGTTCCCACGTAGGAGGCCTTGTAGAGGGGAAGTGCACTGTGTATGTGTGTGATATATGCGTGCGCAAGAAATAGAGACAAAGAAACAGAGGGAGAGAGCAAAATATGTCACAGTGATTATTTGAATTCTCTTGTTTATTGAAAATGACTGAATCCAAGGTTGATCCTTTTACATTCCAAAAATATTCACAAGAACGAGAAGGAAGGGAAGGGAACTCTATGTCCTTCTGGGGGGGATGCATACACCCTCTGATGCCTTGATTACCCATTCCCTTCTGAGTATCATCATCCTAATAGTAAATATAACTACAGGAAGCAATGATTTCTGCTTCAAATTATGTGAATGTTTACACTGCTCGTCGACTGAGCAATATATTTCTGATCAAAGATAAACTACGAAAGAAAAATAGAAGTTGTATTAGTACAACAGTGGGAAAAAGGAAATGGTCTGTCCCTGCAGACTGATGTAAAGCACCCCCCGCCCCCCCTAGCTGCACCAAAGAAGTCACTGCCAAGATGGCTGCTTGAGCTCCAGGCTTGCAGGCCTTGACCCTGCACATGCTGCCAGACACCATTTCTCTAAATCCAACCTCAAAATGAATCTTCAGACCCTGGCATAACTCATCATCCTCTCTTCCTGTCCTCCTCACAACATCTCTCTCTCTGTCTCAGTGTTTCACTTCTTTTATTTTCCCAATGTGGGCCACGGGGAGGATGGTGTGGGGGGCCTCATCTTTCAAATTCCTCTGAATTTAAGATGGTAAGACTTGTTTTTGAGGATGATTGTTTCATGGAGCTGGGTGTCTGGGGCTCATCCCTACAGGTTTATCATGTTGGCAACCATGGATGGCTTCTTTTTTAGGGTTGTCCTCCCATGAGTCTGGACCTAGTGGCATGAATCCTTGGCAAATAGAGCCATTAACATAGAACGTCAAGTTTAATTGCAGGGCTAGTAGTGAGTGTTTTTATGTACTCCTGACCTCATACTAAACTATGCTGTAAATGAAACAACACATGATCACATAATCTTTTATTTAATGGAAAACTTTGATGAATGTCGGGCTAATGGAGAAAGCAAGGATTTTGTAAGTCACACTGTACTAATATATAGTAATATATTATGTTTTCAATGGGTTTGGCACATATCTAAAAAATGTAAAGCCTTGTTTTATTTAGCTAAAGCAGTTTATTGTTTGCATATCTCGAAGCCAAATGTGGGGTCAGCTTTATCCGACTTTAATTGCTTGTGTTGAATATATAGCTTATGAGTTTAGAAAGTCATTTCAGTTGACACGTCCCCATAATAACCACTGATTTATTGTCTTAGAAAAGTGAAATAATAGGTTTTTTGTCTTAGGCCAATCACTGAGAGGTTTTATTGGATTGTTCCACTTCTCTAATAACTTTGCATTATTTTGGTTTCGCATAATAGTATATACTACTAAGTTGTTCTTGTGGTCTTCATTTCCATCATTCACAAGGCAAGCAAAAGCTTATTTCCATTCTTGCTAGTCACATACCGACAGCTCCCCGGACCCAGGCAGACCCAGACAGTGTTAACTAATGTCGCTTGGATGTCTAAGTGTAAGATACAGTTTCTCTTTTTCCTCTCAGTCTATGTTAGGAATTATGTCTTGTTCTTTATTTTTTTCCTTTTCTATTTTTCCTCCTCGGTGTGGTGTAAGGGCTCTTGAGGAGAGTTTTAAAATTAAAAGCTGAACTTCAACCACTAGAGGTTATGCTTTTTCTTTATTTTCCTCCAAGCCTCCCCCTCCCTCCTTTCTTCACCACTGAGTCAAACCACCCACTAAGTCTAAGGTCACTAGCTAGCCAAGGCGAAGGCTGTTCAGCAAGGCTGCAGCAAACTTGGCAAGGTAACCTGGTAAGACTCCCTGCTGCTCCATGGGACATACCAGCTCCTTTGCCAAGCCAAATAACACATTTAGTGAATTGAAAGTAAGATTTAAGTGGGGCAGTACAATGCGGCCAACCCTCTCATCTCTGAGCCGGTCCTTCTCTTTGTGTGCTAAAGTGTGAAAACTGCTCTTGTTCTCAGGGACTTAATCTTTTTTTCTTGATGATTATTTGGAAACAGGTCAGTTGTGTGTGGAGGCTGTAACTCCACACACCAGTTTTTTTTTCCATCTCATAGCTTCACATTCATTGCTTCATCAATTTTATTTCTCCTCACCTCTCAGTCTTTCTTTACCTCCCCTTCTCTCTCTCTTTTTTCTTCTTTTTGCCAGCACTCTTTTCTCCTCCCTGTGTGTATAAGAACATTTTTCAAAGAATTCAGTGGCCAAGTTCAGGCCCTTGAAGTGATTGGCTTTGATTCAAGACCCTGTTTTCTTCTCTTCCTTCTTCTCTTTTTTATCCTTCTTCTCGCAGTATTGTGTTGCTTATTTCACTGATAGTGACACTTTTCACCAACATGCAGGTTTATTTTTTGTTGTACTATTTTTCTCCTTTTTTACCAACTGGTGGAAAACTAAATGAAAATAGAATAAAAAGACAAAGACAAGCTATATGTTGTTCCATGACACACAGACACAATGTTCAATAATTAAACCATTTGTGGACTATCAATTTGATGTATATTCATTATATAAGAGTATTGAATCACAGAGCCTATGTTATTTATTATTTATATGTATAGGTGTCTAACATATTTAAATTGAGCACAATTCTTGTCATTCAGTGTGATCTAATATCAAACTTACTGCAGCTAGGTGAACGTGGAACCTTGTTTTCTCAGGAATTGAGCTTGTTGCATGTTTGCTCAATAGTTTGTTCACTTCAGAGCAATAATACCCTTGCTGTCTAGAGCTGGCCACGTTTTTGTGTAGGTTTTCTCTAAACACTGTTTTCTTCTTCAAATCTAAAGAAGTGCAAGTTTGATTGGTTATTTCATATCAGCATCAACAGGAAAGCAAAATAACCCCTGTTGTTAATTTGGTTTGTAATAGATCATTTTGATAGAATTTAGAAACAATAAAGGATCTGGTAGACTGGTAGTTACACGCTACATTACTGTCCTGTCATTGACTTGCTACTCTGCAAAATGCAGTATGTCCCCCCTTACTGTAGGCATTTTTCAGTCAGGGTGATGTAGTTAGGCTAAGGATTGGTTAATGAATAGAAACCACTGCAACAGAAATTGTACTCTGTGTTGCCTGTGAGGCAAACTTCTCAGTCATGATTTGATTACACCCTGCTTACTGTGGGTGGACAAGACTAGTTTGTAAACACGCCATTTATCTGTCATCATCCATTATGCCCTTTTATTAATCATATCTGTTATATATATCAAAGTCCTATCAAGCCCACAGCCAAGCAACATCTTACTGTGCGTCACTTTTGTGGTGATGATTGTGGGCTAAAAGTGTTTAATTCCTTTGCTCTTGTGGAGTGTTGTATGTATGGAAATAATACAGCAGCTACTAGACTGTGTTCAGGCATAGCAAATTGGGGCCATAAGCCAGAGGACTGTTGTAACACATTAGCTGCTGCCACAAAGAGGTCAAACTAAGCTGTGTAAGCTAGATGTCTCTGTACGTGTGTGTGTGTGTGTGTGTGTATGATTGCACCTTGCTGTGTGAGTCTGTGCAGGCAAAAATGGGACAGAGACCAGTGACAGTTCTTGACCTCCCCAGGGTGTACAGTCAGTACAGCCATGGTTCAGAGTTCACCTGCTAATCTGTGCTAGACCTGGAGGAGAGGCCAGCTGTGGGCATGTTCTTCCGTAGGATAAACAGAGGGGAGGACATAGAGATGGAGTGTGGATGAAAAATAAACCAGTGAGGGTCAAAATTGTGGGCAGAATTCAGATTATTCCATTTACCATTTTTGCCACTAAATGGTGGGATGAGCAATAAAATATTTGTTACAACCAAATACAACTGTAAACATAATGGTTTATCTTTTCTTGACTGACATAAAATTATAGGAAAATCCTACCTTAGATACCCTCTCGTGGTAAATATTGTAGTTGTAATGTGTGTGAGTCCAAGTGTTCAACTTTAATGTTATGGCATACCCTCCTTCCCTACACATCTGCGTCTGCTTTAGTCATTCATGCATTTTCAACTGCTCGATATTCAGGTAGTTACTGAACAACTGGGGGTGTCTTTATGTAAACCTCTTATTTGGAAGTCGCTTTGGATAAAAGCGTCTGCTAAATGCCTAAATGTAATGAAATGTAATGTCTGCAATATTGATTGGACCCTTTAAACTGAGGGCTGTGTACACTGTCTGCAGTGTATCCTCATGTTGCAAGGCGACTTGTTCGTGTGCTGCGAACAAGTTGGGGCTTTGCTACAAAATTTAATCTTTAACATCATTTCAAGATGGTCAGTCAGAAACTGAGTTTTTGCTTGTTTAGCAAACTGATACTAAAATATGACTTTGGCTATTGATATTTTCAACAGATATTTTCCTCAAACTCCACTGTAGCTGCAGTGGAAACATCTTGGCATTATGTCATCTAATTTAATCGTTTGGTCCATAAATATAAGCCATTTTCCTGTAGTTGTTTTAGTAAAGTGGTTTTAGATGGGTTGTTTCCAGCAATTCACAGAGAAGGGGGAGAAGGAAAAGAACAAGCATAGAGCGAAAGAGGAAAGGAGAGTGTCGGGATGAGGGGGAAAGGAGATGTTTTGGGAAAGGGAGTAAGGGATTGAGGGATGGGGAGGGCAGGCAGAATCAGCAGGCAGTACTCAAAGTCCAGCTGGTCCCTGGCTCCCAGGGTCTACTTCAAGGACCTCGCTCTCTGTTTCTCTCTCTCTCATTCACACACACCTACTACATCCACCCACACGCATACACACACACACACACACACACACACACACACACACTCACACACACACACACACACACACACACACACACACACATACACACACACACACACACACACACACACACACACGGCAACACTCTCCACCATTGCTCATTGTCTGGCTCCAATCTCCCTGTATCCTCACTCCCCACATCAGCTCCACCCACCTTCCCCTTCTTTACTTTTGCTGTATCTGTCATTTTCACCCCCTCTCCATTTTTGATCCACTGGCTGACAATGATGAATTTCCCTCAGCTGTACAGGAGTTGGCAGAAAAAAGTTTGCTCAGCAGAGTTTTAAAAGTAAAGCAAAGAGAGTGCAGCTTATGATATTAATGCAAGTTCAACATGATACACCGTAAGACAAACTCATTTTTCCTCATTTAACATCGCCTATTTCTTTTGCAAAATAAGGCTTTTTAGGGAAACCAATTGTTATTTTTTTACTCTTTTGGCAAATTTTTTTTTTTCACCCTGCTATATTAGGTATTCCATAAGCCATTTTACATCACCTGGCTTTGTGGCTATGATTTTAGCCGAGGTTCTTCTAATTGAAAGGTCACCTGCTGATGTCCCCAAGTCAGCAGAAACTAATAATAATAGAAGCTTGAGGTCAAGCTCAGTGGTTAAAGGGATGTTTCCAGATATCTTGATTCAGATGCACCTGATCTGTTAATTATTGATCACACTCAATCAGCATACATTACACAAGTCCTGTGTTTAACCCATATTGTAACTCTGTAGTAATTGTTAATTTATGGTTACCCACATTCAGCCTTTCATACAAAAGCTCTGCAGTTTCATGCATGCATACTGGGCCAGATAAGTCATGTTTAGCCATTTATACCAATGGCAAAAAATAATTTTTTGCAGTATTCTTTGTTTCATACCATTTGTGTGTATTGTATAATAATATATCTTAGGGTGTTTCAAGCATAATGTGTACGTGTAAACCACAGCTATACGTGCTCAGGTGTTTTCTCACTCACGTCATTTGCTTGTCTGCTTTATTAAACTGCCTAAATCATTAAGCCCTATACTGGAGATGCAAAACACCATCACCCTATCATATAAACGCATGCTACAAGAGGGTAGAGATTTGAAACACCTGGTTAATTGGCCTAAAGCTTGTACATACAGTAATTCAATTGCAAAGCCTCTATTGGTCCTCCTCTCCCCCCATCTCATCTCTCTTCCTCTCAACCTCACTCCTTCTCTCTAGGATTATGTGCAGGTTACAGAGCTAGCACAGTGTGGATTAGCAGGGTCGTTCCTCCATGCTTGGTGCCTTTCTTAATGTGATTATGCATCATCAGGCTTGTTTACTGTTAGCTATTTCATTGTTGAGAACTGACAAAAGTTCAGCCCCCTTCAACCCACTTACTGGTGCCCACGCCCACACACTCATACAGTGCTTAAGCTGTCAACCACCCAGCTCATACTCTGACACACAAACAAACTACACTTAATATTCACGTCAATAAAGTATAGCATTGTCACAAAATTTTCAGCGCTGCTTTCTTTTGAAAGGCAATACGTTTTTTCTCTCTTTTGATAATGCAATTACAGGCACTATGTACTATAATGATCTGAACAGGCTTATTATAAAATGACCTAATTTTCATCTTAAGGATACCATTATACAGTGCACTAGAGATCAGGTGTCTATATGTGTTCCCTTTAGCTAGAGTCCACTATAACCATCTTTAAGCGTCAAGCACCGCCTTTCATTAGTCTAATGAAGCCATCAAGACAGCATGTTTGTACAGAGCATGGTCTAGCTCTGTCAGACTTCCCAGCTATGCACTCCATCAGTGGTGAATGAGGCTCTGTGTGGCCTGAGGGGGGTGTGACTTAGACTCGGTGTGTCATTAGCCATTGATGTTATTGGCTCATTATCTCCCAATTAAGCTGCTATCAGAGTTAGCTGGCGTTTTCATTACAACGTAGACCTCCATGATCTAACAAAGACCAATGCTGCTGATTAAAGATGGTTTCAGCAATAACATGTAGTGTGAGGTCTTTGAACTCTCTGTGATATAGTTAGAGCGGAGGTGATATAACACAATGAAGCTGATTAGAGAGGGCATGTCTCTTATTGTGCCACTTACTGAGGTTAAGGCAGAGTAATACTGATTAATGTGTTCTTGCTAGCGCGTTTTGTTAATAATGTACAGTCAATTATGAGACCGAATAATTGAGGAGGGTACAATTAAGCTTTCAAAAATACAATGGACATTAATTTTGGTTCTATTTTAAAGAATTCTCTCTATCTGTAAGTGTAAGCACCCACTGGCCCTTTCATTCACGTCATTATATGCACGTGTTGTATGTGTGCACACATTGTAGCCGTACAGTGTACGACCGCTGAAGGACAAGTCTGTATGTGCGTGCTTCTGTGTGTGTGTGTGTTGAAGGACTAATCAGCTCTGTTAATCACCCAGGGTGGGTCAGCCTGTAAGGCATGGACAAAAATCGCCTCTCCTCAGGTAAATCAGAACAAGGAAATAAAGTCCTGCAAATTAGAGTTCTAGAAAAAGATTATAGTCACCATGTTTGTCCTTCACTTTGACCATGGAATCAGTGCCAGCTGGGCAATACTTCTCCCTCATGTTGTATTACTTTTTTAATTAATCTACCACAGACTCCTTAGAGTGATGAGATACATTAGAGTTGTCTGTTAAATGCAATCAATTATCTAGCTTTGTTCCTACAGAATATGGGAGTTAATTGACTTGTCTTTCTCATGTTTTGACTGACTACAAATGCATTTTGATTTAGAATTTTAAATTTCAAGTTTGTGTCTTTTAATCAAGTGATCATAACAAAATATTCTCCTGTAGGCTTGGACCTAAGCTTAAGAGAATATTCATTTTTAGATTCTTTCAGCCAAGTAATTGAGGAAAGAAACAACATAATACAGTAGCTGGTTGCATGTAGGTGTGTGTGTGTGTTCTTGGTGGCCTTGCCAAAGTGCTGCGTTTCTGCCTGTTTACCCGTTAGAGGGGTTAGTTCCCTGATCCGTGAGAACTCTTTAAGTGTCTGCCTGGTGATTAACTCCACATCGCAGCACAACGTCTTCCCCCCCTCACTTCATAAATGGGCTTTAATTGAGGGAGCTGGCTCCTTAGCAGGGAACCTCATTCACTCTGTGTCGATTAAAACGTCATTTTACAGCCAAAAAAGAAACACGTTCCCAATCACTGCCCTTGAATTATTGTTCTGTAGCTCGAGGCTTGTATTTTAAAGTCACTGAATAATTGCAATCAGATTATTCTAATCAAGTGCTGGAACAGTAATTACAGGTTGCAGTCATTTAAGCTGCCCTGGAAGTCCCATACACACTGCTGGTGTGCATATTAAAAGTTTATGTCGCAAGAGATAAATTTAATGAAGAGGATTGCTATCTTTCAGCTACTTTTACACGTGAAAGAGGAGAGCACAATCTAAATTTCAGCCTTCAGAGTAGCTATGCCAAAGGCAGTTAAGATGGATATTTTTCGTACCCTGCACCATTCTCTTTCTGCCCCCATAGTCCCCTCAGTCAACCAAGCCCAGGTATTAGTACCAAACAGTTCTCCCAATAGGACTAGACGCGTTTCCTCCCACTCATCTCCCCCCACTGATAACCTCATCTGTGCCCAGGTCTGGATTTCATGTCAAGGCAAACGTTAGGTGACTTAGTGCTGTGCCAAGCTGTCAGAGAGGCATAAGAATTACAATCTGGAGGTCTGTGTGACAGTGGAACCATCTCTCCTAATCCTGTTTACGCACATCCGCATCACCCTGTTTCAAAACAGAAACCTAAGAGTGTGTTTTTGTGTGTGTGTGTGTGTGTGTGTGCACACTTGCGTG
The DNA here is from genome assembly GCA_036023655.1 of Nannoperca australis. Taxonomy (NCBI): domain Eukaryota; kingdom Metazoa; phylum Chordata; class Actinopteri; order Centrarchiformes; family Percichthyidae; genus Nannoperca; species Nannoperca australis. The sequence goes on from JAVQJD010090794.1 coordinate 10,936, forward strand.
TGCATTCATACAGTATATGTGTACTTGTTTTCATCACTGTGTGAGTTTGTGTACGTGTTTCTGACTACAGTGTGTCTGTGGCTCTGTGTGTGTATGTGTTTGTGAGTCTCTCTATGTATTGTGTTGATGTGGAAGGTGTCGTACATGCTCTGAATGTATAATTCAATATGACTAATCATGGTGGTGGCTGCCAACCCAGCAGCACTGTCTGACAGACTGGGCCCAAAGCTAATTTGATAATGTTACTATGCTCTTGAGCTGAGATTCAGATTCAGCAGCAGTAGCAGCGCAGCAGCGGTAGTACAGCATCTTGCGCCGCTACCTGAGATACAGTTCCAATTGACTACTTTGGGCTTCTGTCCACGCCCAGCTATTCCTTACCTAATCCCCATTCAGTTAGCTTGGCTGCATAGGAAACATCTCCTTATGTCTCAGACGGTAATCGCTAAAAGCGTAAAAAAGAGGGCGGTGGAATGGAAATGAACATGATAATAATCATCCATAAAATGCACTACCTGTGCCTTATGAAACAACGAGGGCTTACGGAAATCGATCACAATAGCATTGATTGCCATAACACAGAGCTTTGCTTCAATATGTAGTGGTAAAATAGGTCACATTTTAATCTTTATACTACCTGTATTTCGGTTATAATCTATAGCATGTTAGTACATGTATCTGAACAATTAGTTTAAGAGATATGGGCCATGTATGATAGAAAGGTACTTCATGAAAATTTTACATATGAGATAACAAGCCAGAAGCCCTCCTTCACAAACTGTATTTTGCTTTTCCTAGCCGTGTGATATGTTAACTGAAGTTTTATGTATTTTGTGTTAAATTGAGCACTTGGTGTTGCTGACTCAATCTGGAACTTTTCTTTGAGCTTCTTTAATTCTGTTGCTTTATCAGTAGACATGTGCGTCGTATCAGCAGTGCACACAATTGCCAAGCAATTATTCAATATTCCAGACTTCAAAAATAAAATTCTATCCAGTTGGGAAGTCATCCTTAGCCTGCTGTTCCTTGTTATTCATCTCCTTGTTTTTTCTCATACTCTAATGGTGTATGACAAAGTTTTGTCTGAGAGATTGGAGTTTGTAGCTCCACTAGGGACAGGCTACAGACGGGCTATAAGTAGGGCAATGTTGTCGCTCGGGCAGATCAAACCACTTTGGTCCGATTGGCTCTGAGGAGCGGCACAGCCTCTAGGGGTATCGAGCAGGGCCTATACACTCTTAAGTCTTGTTAAAATGTTTTTTTGAGGTAAGCAACACATAGTTAATTTTATATTGCTGTATTTCTAATTATTAATAAAGATGGTCTTCTTTTCTACCTTTTGATTTTTTTCACTGCCTTTGTATTTTGTGCCAATTGAGTGTAAACATGGCCAGAATGCAAAACTGCAAGGAAATACAGTATGAGAGAAGTACACATTGTAACTCAACTAAAAAGATGAAGGGTTTTCATTTCATAAAGGAAGCTGTAAATTGCTAGGAGCATTTACACCAGGATTCATTTTGTGTTTAACATATATAAGACAGGTGTTGACAAATTTGGATAGAAGTTGCTAATTGCACATCCTGGTGTTTAAAAATCTGTGTCTCTGAAAAGCATTTCAGCCAAAAACTATTCCGTTTAATTCTGACATCCTGTCTTAGTTCATAAAATGCAACCGTTTCTGGAGATCAGTGTCTTTACATATGATATATCATCATTAGGGCAAGATACTAGAGCAGGGAATCCTCTGTCAGAGGATTTGAACATACAAATCAGTCAGCCGCTAAAGTCAAATAAACGGAAGAAGAAATGGCGAGAGAGCAAGAGGCAAGGGGTGTCAGCAAATGGTTAAGATAAAACTGGCAGGTTATTACAGTTTTTTCCATTTCAAAGTCCAATATAAAATTTCTATTATAAGGACAATTAATTACCCCTGCAAAATGGCAAATGTGCATCCTTGTCAGGTAGAGTGTACTCTGATGGCCTTTCCTCAAACAGAGAATGTGAAGATTTGATCTCTTCTAATGGTTTTGCAGGAAAGGGTAATTACGGCATGGTCAAAGCTAATTTGCTTTCTGCCAGATGAACTGTTGTATTTTATTGCAGGCTGACATTTTAAAGTAATTATGGCACTGTTGACCCCAGACAATTTCAGTTGTAGCGTGGTCTTGGGTGATCCTCGCTCTATGTCTTTCTCTCTCTGTCTTTCGCTCTCTCTCTCTTTCTGAATGGAAGTCAGAGGCGTAACAAGGTAATGACACGGACGGAGAGAGCCATATGGGGCTCCTCCATCCAGCTCGCAGCCTCAGACCCTCACATCATCATTACCCACCATGCATTTCACATTGACTTTGCATCCAGATAGAAATATATGTCACTACCATGATGATGTCTGTGTGGGCATGTTTTCTTACAAGTGTGTGCATGTAGGTCAGAGTACATTCTTGGGATTGTGTGTGCGTGTGTGTGTGTGTGTGTGAGGGAGGGAGGGTAATGTGTATTGTCCTTTAATCCCTGGGTTGCATTCATTGCCCATCCCATAGATCTATGTATCGATGAGGGTGTAATTATGTGCCTCAGTGATCATCTCTCTGTTTCTTTACTGCACAGGAATTAAGTAGGCAAAGGTCAGTGTGTGCTCCCTGAAAATTGCCTGCAGAAAATCATATGGCGATGAGAGCAATTATGGATTTTTCTCCCCCTCTCAGGACCCCTCTCTCTCCCTCGTACTCTTTTTCTCAGTGTTTCTCCTTTTGTCGATGAACATTTGAGCAGATGTCAATCGATGTGTGCTTCTAGCAACCTCCATATTTGGACTGCAGCAACCCCCTAAATTATCTCTTCTGTATTCTCTAGTTATTTTGGAAATGCATGCAGACGTGGGCATACACACACACACACAGTAAAAATGTTCCAAATCAGTGAGGAAGTATGCTAATGAAAACAATAGTAAGGAGATGCTTCATTACCTCAGAAGATTATGTGATGAATTTTACTGGCAGCAGCATGCAATATATACTGTTATATATATGGGTTTATTTCATATTCAGTGACACGTATTTGTATAAAATGCAGTGAAAATACAGTTTTTGTCTAATCAGTTGTGTTGGTATGTTGCTAATCCAAGTTAGCACCTGATGATTCCACCTCACTTATCATCTGAGTTGTAAGATATTTCAGTCAGGAAGCGTAGTTATGTCTCTTTTTAGCTGATGGCAAAAAATTGAGCAGGGATTTAGCCATAGTTGGACAAGTTGGACATTAGAGTCCCCAAATATCAGAACCCCTGAAACAATAGAATTCGAGGAAGCCTTGACAAGTTTTCTAAATTTTCCAGGGTATTCAACTTTCAAAGAAAATGGCATGAAAGGGATGCTGTCTATCTATCTCGCTTAATCTATCTTTCTCCTTCCTTGACAAACCATGCTCCTCCATCCCCTAATATCATTCTGATTCTAATAAAGACTGACACTTGTGACACTTCAAACATGTCGCCACCAACAGCTCCTGCCTAACAAAAGAGCCCCCAGCGCTACACGTTTTAATGGCGGAGCAGAGCAGGCCGGTGCAGCCCGGCCCAGCAGGTGTCTCCCACACATCCTGGTACTGAGAAACACTCCCTCTCATTCAGCCTGTCACTGAACACAATGGCACAAAAAGCCCTCGCCTGACGTGCACACAATGGCCACCGTGCACAGACGGGGCCTATAGCTTTGTGATGCCCAGTGTCTTAGAAAAAATGTATATGTAAACATGGAATAGAGGCACTTTAGAATTGGCAGTATCGATGATAAAGAGGAGATGATATGGATCAAGAGAAGTTTCTTCTCAGGACTGCTTAAGAAAGGGTTTTTGGTAATGAAAATATGCATGATTATAATATGTAGCTAAATTGTGTAAACATTTTGATCAAATATATTCAGTTAATTAAGTTAAACTAATTGACTTTAGTTTGAGAGGTTTTCCTATATTTTAGTGCATAATAGTCATACAGTTGGGTTTAAAGCAACTTAAATCAAAATGTGCCAGTTTGTCACCATTTAAGGGAAAAATGTAATTATGACCTAATTAAATACTAATCATATAAAATAAAAGTAAATTAAGTAAAAGATTGCCCTGTGCCAGCCTGGTGACCTGCCCAGGGTGTAACATTGTCAATGTATGACGCAATAGGCTTCATCTCCCAGTGATCTGAACAGAAAAAACAGGTATATAAATGTATGAATGGATGGATGCATGACATAAATGAATTGTGAAAATAAAACGTTATTTGCCTTTTTAAAATAAAAACACACATATTTACATTTGGACATTACCCAAGACAATCCCTGTACCTGTACGCCTACTGTACAGATGATAATGATTTAATTTACACCAACTAAATTGTTAAGCCAAGCGTCCTGGATGTTTTGCTATCATTTTCCCTTAATGGCATCTTTGCTCAGCAATTGAATTTGTGCCTAATACAAAAGGGTTTGGGGACCTCTACAACCTCTATAAACAATTGGGTGGAAGGATCAAAGGCAACAAGGCTGTTCTCTGCTGCCTGTAGGGGTTGTAAGTGAATATATAGCCTGCTGTGCATTGTGTGGCAGAGATTTCTCCTTCGTCTCTCAAAGAACAGCATGCCTAATTATAAAAGCCTTGTCAATTGCCTGATACAACTTTGATAATGTGAGCCTCCAGCTTAATGCTCAGTACAATTATGTTTTCAGGAAGCAAAGCTATAGTTCTTGCTAATCACATTCACCTTAGTAATCTAATAATAATTCCGTCACTCTCATTAGTATGTATTGAAGTCTTTGCAAGGTGATGGCCTTGTTACAATGTAAAAAAGTACTGTAACTGTAAAATTGTCATATAGTCAGGATATATTCAGGAGATTAGTTCCTGTTGAGCTCAGCAATGTTTTAATCACATTATGAATGGCCTTTTCAGAGGGGGACTTAAATATTCTGAATAACCAGTCCCCTTGATGGTCATGTATTCATATGCTCATGTGTATGCTTGATTGCTTGGAACATTTATATATTTTATTTAACAAATTTTTGTCTGTGAGTTATTAATGTATTGATTTACTGTCATGGAGTGCTCAGTACCCGCAGTATGTAGCTAGCCGCCTTATGAAATACCATGGGGTAAATGTTTAGTTTGTAATCTTCCCTTAACATAACTTATATTCTTAGCTTATGTCCGTTTGTTCCACACGCTGTATCTGTGTATTTAAGGAAGAGTGAGATATAGAGAGGCAAAGGGAGAGAGTGAGTCTATGTATGTATGTATGTATGTATGTATGTATGTATGCTGAAGGTGTGAACGTGTGTTGTTTTAACTCGGCTAGACTGTTGTGCAGGACACTATTCATGAAGAAAGCAAAGTCTCTTCTGTCTCCTCTCTCTGCCAGATAGCATGTTGTGTTTACTGTTTTAGTTCTCAAACAGACTCGTATAAGTTTAATTAATTAAGATGCATATACTGTGTTCACACATTTTGGTACCTTACTTGTTAATATATTAACCTTTCTTTGATAGAGTTGCACAATCATTTTGACTGCACTGAATACAAGCAAACTCAAATAAGATCAACTGAACAGTTTTAACCATTGTGCTACCCTGTGCAGAAGACACTGGGTCAAGACAATGGGCCACTGGGTCAATATGACCCGGCAAGGTAGCACAAGGGTTAAGAAACCTACGCACTACAAATATTTATCATGGATATGAGTGTAAAGTTTCCTTTGGGCTTAAAAAATCTAAGATTTCTATTGTTCATGGACCTGGGTCTGTGTTGGCCTATTCATTCATGTGATTCAGAAAGGCAAACTCATGGCCAGCTGCTAGATGGAGGTGTCAACATTTCAGCAGACTTGATTAAAACAACTTCAGGTGATTCCAGAAAATAGAGTTGTTTAACATCAAGTTGTAACATCTTGTTACATTATTATGGTGTTAATGTAATAATGTGTTCCTTATGCACTTGTGGCTCAGGCTGAGGTTACAGGTTGGATTCCCTGGAGGTGATGATAATAATAATGTGACTTCTATAATAGGTTAGACTTGTTCCGGGCTGTCTGGTCTTGAATGTGCCTTAGAGCCCCATCCTGATCACTGTTGGATGAGGTTCTTAGTAAGAAAAAAAATGGCTCTTTAATTCATCATGCAACCAACCAACCATATAATTTAAATACTTCTATGGGAATTAGTGTAATGTTATGATAATTGCTATACAATTCAGTATAATAAATTTTCCCCTGGTAAGAATTACTCGATTGTTCACCGTAAAGGTGGGTAATACAAGAATTTTAATTGGTTTATAAATTATTTGAAAATAATGTAAGTAGTCAGAGGGAGATTGTTGGTGTGCCATATTGGAAATGCTGAATTCTGTCTGTTCCACATTAACCAAGGTAAACTTCAAATGTGGAAAAAAAATCTATTTTCTGGATCTTCTTTTTCAAAGATGGAAAAAAACAAAATAATGAACAAATATGCTCATGCCTCAAAAATTAGGATTATTTAATAGTGCTGCGGTTTGAATAGATGAGACTGTAGAGAAACACATGTTGGAGTCAAAGTTGGAGTTGAGGGAAGTCAAGATTTCCATTTCCTGTTTTCTTTCTTTGTGTGTTATACATCCAGGTCACCACCTTGTTTGCAGCACAGGCTCTTGCTTTGTCCCAGGGCAGTGCTGAGTGGCCAAGAGTATTGTGTGTGTGTGTGTGAGAGATTGTGGACACACGAACAATATCCGTGTATTTGTGTGTCTGGCTGCCTTCGTGTCCGCGGTGTGTATAGTGGGGGCAGGGGCATTGCTTTCACAGCCCATCACCTTCACTTCCACACCCAATTTGTCATGAGTGTCACGCGTCAGGGTGAAAGCTGAGGAAGTCACCACAAGAAAATGGCTGCTTCCACATCACAAATGGGGGAAGAGAAGGGGCAATCGCTCGGGAAAGGTGGCAGTGGTGTTGCTCTGTGGCCAAAGCAAGACAGTGAGAATAAAAAAAACAAATAAATAAATACACAGCTGCCCTCTCTTCTGATTGTGTGAAAGTGCATGGTGACCGCTCAGCATCCTCCATCAGTAACCTGAAAGGAACTGCTGCTTTCGAGTTTTCCCCAGTGCTGTGCGGTGGCAATGCTAAGTGAGTGGGTGTGGTAGGTGACATGGCTGCCAAGGCTCTGACTCTGACTGATGAGCTGTGCGGTTGGTACTGGGCATCTATAAACATCTGCCCTGTTCTTGAGTGACAGGTCATTAGCAGTTTAATCAGATTCTAGCGTCAGTGCTGGTTGTGATTATTGGTTCATACTAGCCCTTCCCTGAGTCTGTATGCAATTATTGGTTTTGATGGTTTCTCTCGTGTTTTGTTGTTTTGTTTGAGTTCAGTGAGGCGACATGCTCCATTTACATCAGTGCAAACTGTGAAACATGCTGTGCACGTGTGTTGTATGGTAGTAAAAGAAAGTGAAAATGCAACAAAGTAAGGACTTACACTACCGTTCAAAAGTTTGGGGTCACCCAAACAATTTTGTGTTTTCCATGAAAAGTCACACTTATTCACCACCATACGTTGTGAAATGAATAGAAAATAGAGTCAAGACAT
>JAVQJD010090808.1:0-31619 GCA_036023655.1 Nannoperca australis
TTGTGTGTGTGGAAGTTGGTCTCGACCGGCTCCATGTGATTGAGTGCCCTGAGATAACTTTGTTATGATATGGCGCTATATAAATAAAATTGAATTGAATTGAATTGAATTGAACTTTCCCATCCACTTGAATGTTAAAGTGTGTCCAAACTTTTGACTGGTACTGTATGTATGCACTTATTATTGTGAAATTACTTGATATTGCTATGAAATAAACTGATTTATTCAGGTATACAATATATCAATTTAGACCACCCCACCCGCCTCTGACCTAACAAAGGTTACAACAAACAGTATGAGGCTATATGCACCTGTTTAAACAAAAGCAGAAGACCAGGAAAATGTATCACACAATGGAAAGATAACATTAACACCTGCTGCATTTGGGGGCCCTAGTAGACAATGATGTCACCATCACTGGCATTAGTTTTAATGAAAACCCTGAAGAATATTAAGGCTATGATATTGTCAAAAGAGCTGAGGCAAGAATGACTTCACAGCTTGCAAAACAAATAATTAACACAGTGTATTCAACTTTAAACTTTAATTCAATATTCCTAGTGTGAAACAGAGAAAGTGCCCATTAGGTAAATCATTATGAGGCAGGGTTGGAGTAAATGGGCTGGGGCAATTAGTACTGGCATAAGTCACCATTCAAACATGCATGAATGAGAAAATACAACAGTGTGGGGTGCAATTACCTCTCCCAAATCAGTGTGTGTCAGATGACATTATCTCGCAGGCTGAGAGCCATTACTGAACTGAGGGATTTTCTAGCACCAGAGGAGTAAGGAGAGGTCAACTACTGTGGGGGGAACAGACCATTTGGTCCCTGCCTGTGACATGAGGACATCTCTCCGGAGTCAGAGGGCCTCAAACGTTCTAAACCTACAAGGCATGAGATGTTAAGGGATTCATTTCTGTTGGACCACTGGTTTTTATTACAGGGATTTGTGTTGAAAGTGTACAATTCAAAAGTGAAAGCAGCATGTGAAGTTGTTGAAATGGCACATGGATATTTTACTTCTGTTAATTGGTAAAACAGCACAGTGTATTGCGACAGTCTTACAGCAGGTGGCCATGAGTAGTGTGTGTTATGTAATCTTTTTCATTTGTACAACATCTGTGGAAGAAAGTAACATTTGATTTGCTTTGATGGTGTTTTTACTTGCTTACCATTCTATGGGACAGCAGTTTATGGGTGCGGCTTGTATTGTGTTTTAGGCTCCACAGAAAGGACAGGCTGCACAGAAGAGTGACAACAGCCTCCCTTGGGATTTGCCAACTCCAGGGCCACTTAACTTGCATGTCTAAGCTATTAATGATCATATGAGTGAGTCAGTTGTTAGTTGAACTCATGTTCAGTGGACCTGCGTCATCCACGTGTCTCCTGTAGGGGTATTGACTACAAAGCACAGGTCAGACTGAGATAACATTTAACACTGAACCAGGAAAATCAACACAGCTGTCATAACTTATGCACGTCAGGTCAAGTAGATGTATACACGCTTAGAAGGTAATGGGTCTGTCATCGAGGACTTAGATAGTTATGTATGTCTGTATGGGTCTGCATGTTCTTACACTGCTCACAAGTCACAGATATACAAATTAGATGAGAGATACACATTTCATTCAACCAGGAATTAAATTTAAGAGCATCTGGGGGGTCTGTGACTGGTGCATCTGCACATGCATTTGAATATAATAAACAGAGAAAAGTTAAGATGTGGCCACTGACTTAACTCTGTCATTGATTAGCCAAGGGAGACCCCTGAAACAAAGTGGCCATTGGCCCCAGTGCCCCTTGTGACTTTCTGATCAGTCTATTCATCCACTGAGGCAGCTTTTGTCCGTATTTATTCTCACTAGTGACTCAGTGACCCTGAAGATCAAACCAAGGGAAAACAGGAGAGATATTCAAAAGATAAAATTCACTGTAGTCTGTTTAGGACGGACCCTTGTGCAATGCAGTATATCACATTTCAGTGGTTACATCTGTAATATAATTACCCTATACAAAACAGACCACAGACATCATGTGATGTCTGCTACTATGAGCTTGATTTATCAGTGCAGCTTGTGGCATCTCCAGGAGTAAACAGCATACCAGTCAATAATTTGGCACCTAAACTGTGTGCACGTCTTAAACTGTAATGTGTGATCATGCAATGTGTTCAAATAGCTACTAATTACAAACTGTAATATTCTAATAAGATTAAATGACCGGATCACTAGTATTTTTTCTTTAAGATCATTTTACACAGCATCCTAAGTCTAATTTTGGGATCATCAAAATATTTTTCTTAAGTCCTGACAATACATACTTCCCACTGAAGTCTGTTGTTACGTCATTTCTCGTATTTTGGATGATTGTAATGCAGAAAAGGGAACCGAAATCATTTCGAAAGAGTTGGAAATCATTTTATGGAAATTTGTCCCGCCCCCCCCCATTCTAAAAAAAGGGAGCGAGGGCGCTCCCAGCCTCCTTCTCCCAAGTTGGAGTCCGGGCATAAACTTTACGCACAAGTTTCATTTAGGAGCACACCAGCACTGCAGGGTCTAAGACGGAAGGTAGGCAACGAGGTTTTTATGGATAAAAACAATCGCTTGACGGGTCCCATTGGACAGCATGCGAGCAGAGGGACAACTTTTTAGTTTCAGATCAATCGGCTGCTGTCATATTTTTAATCGATATTTATTTGAGAGGTAATTTATCGCAGCCCAAATCTACTGTTCCTTGTTATAGCCTATCATAATCCGAAGAATTAATTTAACGCTTTAATTAGTCAATATGCTTTATTTAACGCTTGCCTATACAACTGTGAAGTTCAAATGCTGAAGTCATCTCTAAAGGTGAGCCTTGAGAAATAAGTTTGTGGTTTGTTTGTCACCGCCTATGCTGATGTCCTCAATTTGATAACAAAGTCTGCACTCTCAAATAATCGTCCATAAATAATCGATTTGTTAATATATTTAGGGGTTGACGTTTCTGCGTGTTTGCTCGTGGGTTGAAGTAGATGCTGGAAAACAGTGTTTGCACGTGTGTATGTGCGCATACGCGGGGGCACAGTGAGCAACAGGATAGAGGTCAATTTTGGGCTAATTGAATAAACAACCTAGCAGTGTATTTTTCACTCATTCAACAGCCCTGTCACATGTTCTTATCACCAAGTGGCCATTTTTCTATTAGATTTCCACCTTCCCTTTCTGTATGCAAACACACAGTCGGGGGGTTGAGTTCAAAACACCATAGCAGTGGGCCATGTGCCTGTTAAAGACTGCAAGATCTGGTAAAATGATTTTGTACAGGCAGTACACAAAGACATCATTGATTCTCTAAATGGAGCTGCATTGCACTCTACCATGTTCTGTGGCTTTGCCTGAGTTATGAAGGAAGACAGAGATACAGATGTGTTTATTTTGATGACTTCTACATGATTTAGAAGGCCTCTATATTTAATTTCTATTACTTTTAAATTGATGCACTGCATGATTTGCTCAGCGCAAAGGCTGAAAATAGATTTCTCAATATCAGTGCGCAGTCAGGCGCAGTTTCCCACATGTCGTTGTATTTTCTTAATAGATCAAGAGTCAAAATCATATAGTACTTGTGGAAACTGTATGTTGCTGCAGGATCTCCACACTACTAAGAGCGCAATTTAGGTTAATTTAGTTAATTTGTAAACATCTTATATCATTTAGTTTTTGTAGCTGCTCCTCATTTGGTGGGAATCTATTTCAAGGACATGCAGTTTGGAAAAAATGTGATAACAAAATAGGCTGTGAAAGAGCGTCACCAAATTAAAAAAAGATTCCAGCAGGAAATGTCTAAAGTTTGTCATGTAGAACGATTTGGGGCTATTCTTTAATTTTGAAACAGACTTTGCATAAAATGTCACACAAGTCTCTTGCTATTGGCACAAATGCAAGTAGCAAGGAAAAACAGGAAAAGCAAAATGGAAAACACCTGGTTTTCAATACGCTCTCTGATTTGAAGTCACATCACTTACTCACAGGATCAAGCCTGTCACATTCTGACTTTGTGCTGCCACTCTGCCACTCTGTACAGAAGTACAAACTTCACAATCTCATAAAATCCAATCATTTCTATACCTTATTGATTACAGTATACCATATTTTCTTATAATTGTACTTCTGCATGTTCACAGATTATTAGCTGTGTGTTATCCCTGCAAGAGCACAACTTGCTGAAACCAGCTCCTGCTATTATAAGGACAATTTAACAATAGACTCAAATGACTGTATAGACTTTGCACACCATCCCCAACATTTTATGAGAATACACTAACATACGCTGCAATAACTCAGATAAGCAGTTCTCTGTGCTACACAATACACTGTTTTTATGGCAAACTATAACATTGTCATAGAAGGGAGGTTTTGTTTTTTCAGCATTGTTTTTTCAACAACTGACAATTTTGTTGGATTATTTTTGTACATATTTCCCCTTAGTCTTAACTTTGGGTAATTTTTCGTGTGCAATCAAAAATAACCCAACGCTTCCATCCCCTGTGGGGCCAAAAGAGGAGGCATGGATGGAAAAATGTCCATTTGGCAGGTGCTCAAATTAGAGCAGACAGGTCATTAAGTTAAAACATGTGATTTTGATAATAAGTGTGAAAACAAACTAAAATTAATAGGACATTGATTGTTATCAAGCTGAATGCCAGACAACCTTTGGTACTGTAAATATATCATTAACCACTTTTTTCTTTCACAGGCTACAACACACAAAAGTCTTTCTCATCTGGAATAAAATCTAGTCTGAAGAGACACTAACATTGAAGAATTGACTTGAAATATTTTAAAACTTTTTAAATTCAAAATGAACATTCAGAAGGCAGCATTGTTTTTATGTTGCATGATTCTGTGCATGGACACCTGTCTAGGCCAGAAAGACTGCACAGGTGTGGACTGTACTGTTCTGCAGAACTGCATCGAAACAGTTTTAGAGAAAGGCGCCTGCTGTCCCACCTGTGCACAAAGGGGCTGCACCTGTGAGGGTTACCAGTACTATGACTGCGTCCAAGCAGGCTTCCAGAGAGGGAAAGTCCCTGAGGGGCAATCTTACTTTGTGGATTTCGGAAGCACAGAATGCTCCTGTCCCCAGGACGGAGGGAAGATAAGCTGTCATTTTATTCCGTGCCCTGAAATTTCCCCCAACTGCATTGATATTTTACAACCTGCAGATGGATGTCTCCAGTGTAAGCAAATTGGCTGTGCCCATGGCAACAAGAAGTATGAGGCGGGACACTCCTTTCAGATAGACCGGTGCCAGGTTTGCCACTGTCCAAATGAAGGTGGAAAGTTAATGTGTTCACCCATCCCCGGTTGTGACCTTCGTAGTTCTAATAAGCCCGTGTGGGTTACAACCACTGAGAACAACAACCCTCTGAGAGACATTAGCAGCCGCCACAATGGCCGACAAACGAGTCCTGTAGAACCATTTTCCAAGCTGGCCCTTAGAAACACTCTACCACTGTATAAGCAGGACCCACCCAGTTTTGGCATAGAGGATTATGACTACACACTAGCAGGGCCGACGTCTTCCACAATCCACGATCTGGCCCAACCACTGGAATCTACTACAGTACCACCAGCTTACCCAGAGTCAAGTTCCACTTCCTTCAGCTCCCGTGATGAGAAGAGACATGAGCTGAGGGAGACACCAAAAAACCCTAATCCAAAGAGGAGAAGTGAGACTGAGGTCACACATAACATGGAACCAACCACTGCAGGGACTCAGAGCGAAACATCAACATCGCTAACAACAGCAACCACACAGAAAGTGACCACAGAGACCCACAGGCCGCAACAGGAAATTGGCGAAAGGACCATTAGACATGACAGTGAGAGAAACAGAGTGGCACAGGACACTTTGAAAGACACAGCATACTCCAGCCGTGCAAACAAGGGGGGCAGGAACATTGGCCATCACAAACATAGTCAAGGCAGACGCACAGGGAGTCATGGCGGCTCCCATTCTGTCGGCCGTAAGGAACAAGAAAAAGTGACAGTGGAGCCCAGGCAGCCACTCGGTAAAGACGAGCAGGGCTCATACCCCACAATACAGTTCAGTCCCACCAGCAGAGCTCCAGTCAGGATGAGGGAGCTTGGCGAGTGGCCTCAAAGACAACCCCAGACCCTCCACAACTACCAGTCACAGGATGTGGAAGGAGACACAGAAGGTAAGTTAGCCTATTTTAAAGAGTTTCAAGTAATTCTCACCTTTTTATTATCAACAGTGTCCTAACTCCAAAGAAGCTGAATTTAAAATGAATCTGAAACATAAAATGTCTACATTCAATGTCTACATCAAAATATATCACAGCATGATGATTTATAGTCTAGTAATGACAATGTCAGGCTGTTACTTTTTGAGAATGCATCCTGCTTTTTCTTCTCTCACATCCTGTCTTTTGAGGAGGAATTTATAATCACTCCATTCAAGCTGGCAGCAGTCCAGAAAAAACAATTATGTATGGAAAGTCTGTTTTCCCTAGATAGCACTTATCTACCGTACTCAGTAGACAAAAGGACTATACTTACTATGCACACATTTTCATGTATTCAAGTTGAGAGAATGCTATATTTCCTTTTCTAGAGGTTTGCAAATAGTGATTAACATGCCATGTTGACATTGTTATGCTGTCAATATATCTGATAAATCCTGAAAGAGCAGCTGAAATTGCAATTTCTCCCTCTTGTCTCTGGCGAGAGTCCTGGGGTTGTGCCTCCTGAAGGATCCAGCCTTCATGTGATGATCAGCATGTTCTCAAACAGATCAGCCCCCCTCTAGGGCGTATAGGCCAATCTACAGCAGGCACTAGGGGAGAAAGCAGATGATGAAGTAATTACAAGGCTGTCTAGAAGATGAGTTACACTGCACTGGAAAATATGACCATGTCTCATTGAAAATGTGAAATTAGGTTACATGTATTATATTTGAATCTATACAATGACATATAATAGTGTTTCTTTAGCTTTAATGAATAATGTGATTTTATGCAGTTCCATAAGTGTTAATGATTCCCTCTTCCAGGTTCCTGCCAAGGAAAACCTAATTAGATCATCATTTCCTCATGCTTTATAGTCTCACTATATTTTTAGACTTTCCTATGAAGTGAGTGAACTAAATTATGAATGAGTGAACTGAATTAGCCTTGTCATTTCATCCTTATAACCACTTTGCTAAACAAATTGGTTCAGGTTTTTGAGAACTCTTTCTTACTAGTGATGTTTTGTCCAGCAAACCAAAATCTGAAGGTGCCTAGTTAACCTACTTTACAGCACTATGGTGTTTGTTGAGACCTGTCAGGACTTTTCTTTCCTTTCAGCACCTGGCCTCCATAGGTATGTGTAGTATATGCTGAATGCATCTGTGAGGTGTTTCTGTGGGAGTGAACTCACAGATACTTGTCAAGTAAATTTACCAGCAAAAGTTGGAGAATACAGGTTAGATATTGACTGATTGTTGCTGTTTGCCAAGACACTTTTTGGCTACACACTCAAGTCTGGGTAAAATGTGAAACTGGTGTGTGAACGTCTGTGAGCCAATATACAAACACTTTTGTTCACTCAGATATTTTCTCTGACAGACGTCCTCAAAAGTTTTCCACACCGGCTATAAGTGCATTGGGGTAAAGTCCAGCTATTCAGTTGTGAATTATAGCCTCATGGAAGAGAGTCTGAGTTGAAAGTCAGGATGGGGTTTTCTCCTGGGATAAGGAGCTTGAACTAACCAGCCTGGCCACTCCGTTTTTAAGATGTAATGACACTGTTAGGGTTCACTGGTGAAGGTCATTGAACTAAGGGAAGGCTTCCAGAGCGATGACATGTCAAAGCACAGACAGGAAAAACCCAGCTGATAAGAGCCTTGACTAATGCCTGTTATCAATGCCATTAGCAAAGGATGCAAAAGATATTTGGAGAGGGAAAGAGAAAACATGAATAACAAGAACACAACCATTTTATACAAAATGTAAATAAGCTCCCTTTGTTTTGTTTTTCTTTCAGTCAATAACTCCTGCTCATTTGCCCTCTTCCCAGCCAGACGCAGTGTGTGCTCAGAAGGGGGATGGGATTGTTTAGGCGTTCTGACGCAGGGCTGGACCTGGTATAGGGTTTCTTGGGGGTTGTACCTGAGCGGCATAATACCCATGTGATGAATGAGACCACTGTTGTGGCTTGATTGCCAGACGCTACACACTGCTCCCTCATGAGCTGGTGTGATTACCTGTCTCCCATGAGGCTGCTGGTTTCCCAATCTTCCCAGTAATCACTTCATCTGAAACATACCTCCACACATTCTCCTTTCAGTAACTTCCCTTCCTATTTTACCAAGCACCAACCATAACATTAAACTAAACTGGAAGAAAGCATGATAAGTTGATAAAACCTAAGCATTAAAATAATTTGTTGTGATGTGAAGAACTGAAGAAGTGCTTGTTTTACTGTCACAACATGCTGCATATGGGAGTGGGCTGAGCAGATGTATAATTTTCCTTAGGATGAAAAGGAGGGTGAATTCCAGAGCTGACCATGTGAGAGTTAATTCCTACTGTACCATCACTGTGAAGATCAGTTTGAAGAAGATAGTTCACTTCTCCTAACTGAAAAACCGCCTGATCACCGCATGTCACCCATGCTTATAAATTAAACAAAACATCTGTGCCAGATGGAGGAAACCACTTGTAAAAGAGACAATACACCAGATCTACCTCTTGTACCTATCTGCATCTCTGTCATTAACACACACAGTGCAGTTGTGTGCAGCTGTATGCAGTTACAACAAAAGAATTTCTTCTCCTCCAAAGATGAAATACAGTAAATCTTTCATATGAAATCTTTATGTATATACATTTATAAATAATTTATGCTTCACTGACATAATTATTTCTAATGCAGAAAATGCTTCTAATGGGACTTGGACCAGCCAATTAGGTAATATTATTCCTCCCATCAGATCCAAAATCAGGATTTGGACAGATTTCCTCTGGCAAGAAAATGTTTCCTGTGTTCTGGTTTGTGAACACACCTTGGAATATATATGGCATAATAAGGCAATGGGAAACAGTTTCGAATTACAAAACTTTGGAGAGTATTACATCAGAAGCGTGTAGTGGAATATACTTAACTATTTTAACATGCATAAGAATGTCTAATGCTAATGTTGCATGGCAGAAACTTTAAGGCAGTGTGCATGCTTGGGTGTGTCAAGGACGTGTAGTATCTTTGGGAAACACAAGTTGTAAGTCGCAATTATTAAATGCAACATTTGTGACTAGTCCTGGCATTGTGTGTTTTAGTGTTTCATACAGGTTGTCTAACCACAAGGAGGTGTCTTTAGATTGGAGGTTGCGGTGTGAAACCATCAAATACTGAGACAAGCCCTCGGGGCTAACATCATCTAACTTTAACCCTGATTAAGACTACAAAGAGATAGATCACACGATTGTTGGCTCACATTCTCAGGAAGATTAAGACATAAGTTGTCAATTATTGGAACCTGAGTTGGCCGTTTTGGAAATGAAGTCATGGTGACAGCGGGAGAGCCCTCCCTGTTATGTCACAACCAGCTGTTCTTGGACAGCATTTATGTGTTTCAAAAGACACTGTATCTCTGCAAGTACTCATGTTTAAGGTGAGAAGAACATTGTGTCACTCCTCCTGAGCTTAACATGGGCCTGCCTACACACACACACACACACACACACACACACCCACACACGTCATGCACCCATGGCATGTGCTGGGTGCCACATTGTTGGTCATGTTGACTCCAGCCCACCTGTATTGTAAATCACTGCCAAGTTCACAATTACTGGCAGAGCACAGTTTTTT
The DNA here is from genome assembly GCA_036023655.1 of Nannoperca australis. Taxonomy (NCBI): domain Eukaryota; kingdom Metazoa; phylum Chordata; class Actinopteri; order Centrarchiformes; family Percichthyidae; genus Nannoperca; species Nannoperca australis. The sequence continues at coordinate 9,865 of JAVQJD010090808.1, forward strand.
GACACCTCCAGACATGTTGAGAGTTGCCCTTTTTGGTTGTTATTTTTGCTCTATATTTTCAAAAGGTGTGATGTCACCAGTTTTGGATTTGCACACAAGCGAAGCATCTGGTGTTAATGCTAGTCTAATGGCCAGATATAATTACAGGCCTGGAACACAGAGATGCTCCTCAACCACCTTTAAGTGTATATTTTAGATCGCCGTTGTGAAAGCACAATAAATCAAGTTAGCTAATTACTGCACAGCTGAATGGAACAAGTTACGATACAGGCTTAATTAGAAGGTCTGTCGAAGAGACAGGAAGAGACCTGGATATAGCTCGGCTAGAATAGTTTATCATTGTTTTCATCCTCAGTAGCTATTTTGGTGAATGCAATCTCCCTCCAAAGTCATTTTATCCACTATACTCTTTGTAAACATAATAATGGTACTGTATGTATTTTAACTCTGTATACATCCCAAATTCTGGATGGACACATGGAGCATATCTGTGTCATGTTTGTGACGGGTGAACTGATTCCACCTGGAGAAAATGAATAGGAGACTGAAATAAGAGGATGAATAAGTATGTTTTCTGTCTTTTAATATACATTCACTCAGGTTCAAAGGGACTTGTTTAACTGCACAGCTGGCACATATACTGTAGTTATGTATCAAAGAGTCATTGTGCCTTTCAAGGTTTAGATTTTCTCATTTCTAAACCTTTAAATTATGCACACTGCACTAGTCACTTGCTCTGTTCTGAGTAATTGCCTTGGTCTTATTATGTATAGGTAAGTCAAGGAGAAGTATTTAAACAAAAGTAAAGTGGAAGCTAAAATGCTAGAATGACCTTAGGCACTTTCAGACATCTGTGTTGAGCTTTATTTATTTATAAATGCATTAAGATTTTTGCTTGGTCTTTCCTCTGTGTGACCCCCACCCTCATTTAAGGGTTACGTGGGAACCAAACATCGTTTGTGTCATTCTTAGCAAGCAGCGTGGCTGTAGGGATGGCAATGTTGGCAAATATGTGATATATTGTCATGGAAGTTTGAACAGACATTCATGGTCCCCATAGGGTGGACCCTACTGACTTCGGTGATACCCTAAATTCATTTAGATTCATAAATCCATTGAGGGTCAGTGACTTCACATAAAACATAATAATAAATGTAACTTAACATGTCACATTAAGATGGTTACATCTGTTTCTAATTAGACTGGAAAACTTACGTTTAAGTTAAAACACTCAATAGCAAAAAGATATTATGTTAGGCGTAGATCCAGATTGACAAATGTTTTATCCTGTATGGTGTGACTGACTGTGAAGGCATGAATGTCATGAGTTTTGTCTTCTACAGCAGTGCAGGAGCCACAAATCAAAGCTGGAAGGCACTACCCTGTTATTGAAGGGAACGCATATACATTTTCCCCGTAAATTGGATAATATGTTTTTGCTCTGTCTGTTCCTTGACCCAGTTTGAAATGAAGTGCTAATGTGTGACTCTTTCACTCTGCTCCAGTTCTGATTAGCCAGGATGTGACCAAAAAGTAAAATTTTACTCTGAAGGTAATTTTATAGAGTCTTGGGTTTCATACTTCTTCCTGCCAATGAAAGTGAGAGCAGAATCAAGGAGTCTGAGAAGAAAAACACCAGACTGTGCTTGCTATTTTCAGCGTGAAGTCACCAAAACCAGCTCCAAGTCTATTTCTGAGACAAGTGTTCCACGAAAGATGAAATTCAGTCAAATACACTGTAACAAGATTTTACAACATCTCACTGATGGGATTCTGTGGTGGTAAATATTAACTATCCACTTCCAGCTGAATTCACATTGTAACCGTTATTTCATGTGATTCCTCCGAAACACTGGCTGCACTGCAGTGGGATCAATCTGGAAGTGGGTGTTTGTGTTTCATTATAGTGTCTGCCAAGGAGCTGGTGAAGGCCTGCTGTGAGACAGGGGAGAAATGGGCTACAGCTAATGGTCACTGCAACAACATGGAGCCACCCACAAAAGATAGGCACTCCATCTGCTGGTAAGGCCATTATTAAACGCCCATTCACATCCTTTAGCTCTGCACACTGTAAATCATCTTAAATTGCCTTCTGTGGAACGGTAAACTGTTCCATTTACTTCACTGGACTTACCAACAAGGTGAATTTGAAGATACAGTAGTAAAGGGACATAACGACAGAAATGATCATATCTTGTTATTATGGGGTGTTTTCTTGCAAGGTCAATCACATTTATGTTCCCTTTTGTGTGGAATGATCCTCACAGCTTTGACTGGTAAACTATTAAGATTAACATTAAGATTTCAATTTAATTTCCTCCTTCTAATTAAATGTATTGAAATGTGAAAACACAGTTCAGTTCAATTCTCTAGCAGCACTTGCAGGAGGAATAACCAGCCCACTTGTTGTTGCTGTAGGGCCACAGTTGCAGTCCAAACACTTCTGCAATCCCTTATCCTGTGTGCTTTCCTCTGCCAGGACTTCCCAACAGCAGTGCTGCCTAGGTTCCCTGAGAGAAAGTTGGTGTTTGGCTGGAATGAATGCAGCCAGAGCAGGGGATATATGTCAAGAGGACACCAGCGATAAATGTGGGATCAATTCCTACAAGGCAAGTATTTGTGACCAGATGCCGAGGCAAAGGGCAAACACAGTTCCCTGGGTTCACAGTCAAACTTAATGACATTGTAAATTTCAAATTAAGCCTAATACAGTCTAAATTAACAATTAATCACAGTAGAATTGAAAACATGTAGATCGTACTACTACGTAGCCAGCACAAGTCTCTCTGCAGAATTTGAGAAACTTTATTCTAGGTATCTCCTCTGAGCATTGCTGCTGTGGTGCCAATTCCCTGTTATTCATTTACCTTATTTAATTTAGACTAAATGATTTAGGGCCAATTACAACTTAAGATTCCCACAGTCCCAAAGCTTCATTATCTTCAAGGCAGACCTCAGTAGTTGGAAATGTCATATGCCAATTGTTTGGCCTCTCTGAAGATGTTGAAACACGGACTGATAATTGTTGTGGTAAAACAGTAGCAGTGGTAGACAGAAAGCTGTTATGATGGTTAATGAGGATCAAGTCATGGTGACTGTGAAACTACAATTGCCTTCTGACCAGTGTGTTGAAGGATACTTAGTCACCTGCTCAGGGACCCTTGAGCAGCATGGGACCATTATCGACTCTGTGCTGCTGTACAGCTGTTAAATAACGGCTTTCACACGTTTCTGTAGGACCCCTGTAGATTTAGTAATATATTGCCATCTACAGCCACGGTACATGACAGTGGTCATTTCTTCAGTTTTATGTTTCTCTATGCCCCCATGCACTCTAAGTGGTGATCTTGCTGAGAGCTACAGGGAAACAGAGTGAGAGGCTTTAAGTAAGGGGAGAGTTGCTCCAAATTCATGCTTGTAACTGTCAACACTCAATTTCAACAAAATTAAGAGTCTGCACCACCAATGTTAATAGGATTCATTTTCCGTAGACATCTCCACCAAAGTTCACAACAATTATTGAGACATTTCACGCAAAAAAACAAAACAACCTCATGGTGGCATTAGTGGAAAATTCAGGGGATCACCAAATTCAGTAATCCTCTGCGGACTATGATGTCAGTATAGACTTTAATGGCAATCCATATGTTAGTTGTCAAGATATTTCAGTTTTGACCAAAGTGGTCATTGCCATTATTATAGCCACTAGTGTTGCTCAAAACAAATGCACCACAGAGTGTAGTCTTTTTCCTATAATGGATTTTTAAATGCTTTCCCAGTACAGCAGCTTCTCTAAAGAGCAGCATGATCTATGACTACATGTGTAAAGACTGACTGCGTGACCTGCAGGAGTGCTGTGACTGCTGCTCTCTGGGGCTGCAGTTCCGCAGTGAGGGGCATCGCTGCGAAGCCCACCGCTACCTGGGCTTCCACTGCAGACACGTCTTTCTAACCTGCTGCGAGGGGGAGGACAGCAGAGCTGGGAATCAAGACGGCTGGCACTCTGTCAGAGAGAGGACCACTCTCCACCCCACTACACCACCAAAGAAAGGTACTGTCAACAAAAATTTGCACACACAAATACACATGCATTGCCATGTTGTTGGGTAGGTGCATGTAATACATACCAGTGTGCTGCCAGGGAAAATACTGATTTAAACCAAAGATAATCAATTTCCTTTATACTAGCTGTTAAAAGGAATCATTGAAGTAAGGTCTCCCAACCCTGCCCTCATTGGCTTCCAGAACAAAGTATAATAGCCCAGATCCCCCTGAACTGTAATTCTAAGAAATCTAGTGCCTGTCTGCCTGCCATTGCATTCAATCTATTTTCAGTAAACCACTATGTTGTTGGTTGTATTCCTGCTCAGATTTGGTTTGGCCACTGCAAGGTGAAAAACTGACTTTTTCTAAGTGTGATCTGTCTTGTGGTCATGATGATCAGTTGCCTTTCATTAGGATGTTTTTCTTCTTTTATGGTTAGTTAGTTAATTGTATTTCCGCGTCATGACAAACACTAAGATAGTGATGTAACACAAAGCAAAAAGAATTACATTAATCATAACATTATATATATAAACATCTACATGGTTCTTTTATTGTAACCGCATGTGTATTTTTAAAAACCCATCTAAAGATGTTTAAACTTGTTTAGTATAGGAATAATGCGGTACGTGGCAGTGGTTGATGCTGTGTATTTGCTGCAAAAATAAACATTACAATAAAAGCAAACATTAAATTAAATCCTCCCTATTATTGTGGCCATTGTGTCTTCCCTGTAATTATTATATTTAAATGTATGTTAAATGTTATGTTTTAGGGAATGTGATCAAACTATTTTAAACATTTTATGCAGTTTTATATTATTATACAGTTTTATTACCTGTGAAAATAAAATCGAAACACTCTCTCCGTGTGCTGCAGTATCTGACAACCCATACCCTAAAGAGGCCTTCTCTATTGGTGAGGAGCGGGGTGAGGAGAATGCAGTGGAGGGTCCTGTTGAGGTGGAGGACATGGATGAGTGCTTGATATATGAGGGCAACATCTGCCACCACAGATGTGTCAACACGCCGGGCTCTTTCCAGTGCGAGTGCTTCCCTGGATACGTGCTGCAAGAGGACGATTTCACTTGTGCGCAAGGTAAAGTGAAGACCACCCATCTTATTTTGTCACACAGTACTAGCGGACATTTCCATCGATGCCAGTGCACAGGAAAGTGGCTCTCTGTGCCATTTGCTCTTTGAAATATGATTTACAGTCTGCATTCCTGTCAGGAAGACCCCATTTGTCGTGATTTGTCTACACATTCATAGTGTATTATTTTCCTGGTCTCTTTGAGTTCCTTCCTGTCTGCAAGCCCTGATATTGCCTAATAACAGTTATTTTAATCACACACTAACATCCTTTTCCTGGACTGACAGCAGTGCTCAACTAATCACATCTCTGCTGTTGTCCAACAACGTTTCAGCTAAAGAAAAAATAAATAACTCTCACTATTTAAAAGCCATTCTTTTCACAAACTGAAGGTCTGCTCAGATGTACAATGTATTTTAAGGTAATGCTGTATGACGTGTACCAGACTTTAATCAACAGTGGCTTTCGCCAACACAAGCCTGTCTCAACAAGATACTAATGCCAGAGTACTCAACAAATTACAGTGAGGGTTGGGGCTCACTAATAAAACCAAATGTTTGTCTGCAGGCAATGTTTTTTCCTTTCTCACCTTCACCGCTATTACAACTTTCATCTGTAGCTGCTTGCCTCATATCGTTGGAGAAAGAGGCAGGAATTTGCGCAAGGTTTAAGCCTCTAACTAAGAGCGCAGTAGATGGAGAGGTGGAATTCTTGATTACAGTGTGATGAGATTATTCATGTTTCTACAGAGACGGTGGACGAGGAGAACAGACTGAAGGAGGATGACAGAGCGGCAGCGGAGCCCACTTCAACGCTTCCACCTCCCACCAGACCCCCCGTCCCACTCAACCCCTGTGAAGGTTAGAAACGTACAGCTTAATGAGGAGAGAGGGAGCTGCAAGCCTGACAGCTCACACAGAGCATGTTCATTCATCCTTATGTCTTAATCAGAGACTGGAACATGCGTCTTGATGTAGTCAAATATGTTTAGAGTAGAAGCCAGCACAGGTTGCTACAGACTGACATGTTATTATTTCAAACTCACGCTTTCCATGAAACGTAATTGTGCCGCAAATGTCAAACACAAGTGGCCAGATGGTATCAAAGGTTAGTTTGTTTTCAGCATCAGCCACTCATTCTCACGAGTTCACCATATCATAATCTGTGCATGGTCACATTTTGTTTCTCTTGTTTGGTTTCCATGACAGCAGGGTGGAGGTCTAGCACATTGTGGGCCAAAAGTAGGAAATACAATATGACCAGGTCAGGGATCAACCTGGAAAAAGGAAATGAGCAAACGGCAATACAGTAAATAGAGTTCTTGTCTCCCACCCAGAGCCACAAAGCTCCCCTGTGTTTCACCCTAAGTACTCTTGTGTGAAGTAATACACAGTACTGTATATTTTTTATGTGTTATATTTGATCTCACTGTACAGTATTATTTTCAGGAAACAGCCCATGTGAGCAACACTGCACCTCAGTGGGCGGAAGGCCACAGTGCTCCTGTTTCCCAGGATTCTCCCTTATGGCTGATGGACGCTCCTGTCAGGGTAAGGAATGACAAAAATATTTATTTACAACACACCAGGGTAGCGTGCGGAAATTCTGTGCAATCATAGAAGTGACAAATGGCTCGCAATTTTAGTCCTAATTTCAGTTCTTCTTTTTCCGCCAGTGGAGTTCGGTTCCAGATGAGGAGAGTGTCTTGGCACTGATTTATATTTTTATTTAATCAGCGCCTCTAGATTTGGAGATACAGCCCTAATCCAACATCACTTTGAGCAACACACCGTGATGCAAATATAGAGTCTATATATATATATATATAAAAATAGGAGTTGTTTTCATCTTGTTCCTGAACTGAGTCTCTACTAGAGGGATCATCCCAACTATCTATGCATTATCACAATATATCTAACCAACTGCATTCCACATCTAGCCTTCATTTCCACTCAGCATGGTGGTGTACTGTGTGTTTTATCATAAGGCTGATCAGCTACTGCTCTATGTGTCTAAGCTGTCTCCCTGGGGATATATATTTAAGTTAAGCCATAACCACTGGTCTGCCTCCTGCTTTGACAGCAGCAAACAGTGGCAGTGACACAGAGAGTGGCTCAGTATGGTGACAAGTTTCTCATTGTGTGGATGTTGTACCCGGCAGCCTTGCCCCTAATCTAATGACTCTCCCAGGGGAGGGTCCAACCTGTCTCTTTTATCTACTTCTAACTTATGACTGTTACACACAGAACTCACACAACTCATTTGATGGTATATGTGTGCATCTCTGCATTTTCTAAACCCATCCGTCCAGCATCTTCTACTGTGCACTTTTATTAAATATTGTCTTTCTTCTCCACTGACACCTTTGTCCCTTTATTCTTTTTTATACATCCAGAAATAAATGAGTGTTTGTCCGCACGTGCCTGCCAGTTGAACGAGCGCTGTGTGAACACACGAGGGAGTTACATCTGCCAGAAACTGATCACCTGTCCCCCAGGATACCAGATCAACAACGACATTTGTGAAGGTACACCACACCTTGTCAGCATCACAGTATTCATTCCACCCACAGTGAGTATGTTGTAAATACCAGCAAGAGGGAGTTTGTATTACTGAATGTTCACAATGTAAGGAAAGCACATTGTTCAGGCAAACAATCACTTTTACCACCCTTGAGAGAAAGTATTGGAAATTATATATTTTTTATTCTTCACGTCCAGTGATCATGTTATTTCACATGTGAGCACACAGATATGAGGGAATAATAAGAAATATATCTCCAGAGCTATTTCCATAGTATTTACTGTCTGTTAACTCTCAGTTTGAAGGGCTTCCTGGCCTGTCTTTGTGGGTGGCGCCCAACTTTGAGATGCAATAGTAAACCTCCCAATATGTCTCATTATTTCCATGCACCATAAATTGGGCCTGTGCAGAGGTCTCGTTCATAAGCAGCAGCAGTGTTCTGGAAGAAGGACCTCTTAGATGTGCTGTAAATGCTGTTGCTGCCACTGCTAATGGGAAACTCGGCTAATCTGCAGCTCCTTGTGAACTTAAAGAATGTTCAATCAGGCAAAATGGGCATTTAATAATAAAGTGTGTTTAACTGTAAGCCACCAAACAGCTGCCACTTCAGGCCGTTGGCATAAGTGCAGAGTGCAAAGCCATCTTTGTGTTGCACTACCTATTCCCTATTCATGACTTACTAAGAGACTGTAATAAAAACAAATGAAGTAAAGTCCCCACACAAGGGACAAACTCTGCCTTCTCTTAACAGAATGACTAAATTAAGAATGTTAATTAATTGTGAAATCTTGCATCAGTATTCACTATGTTCCTAACCCACTGTGTTCAAGAATCTTGTCAGATATGTGTTACCTAAATCAGTACAACTTACTCTTTCTAGTTATGGCACATAATCATCAAATTTAGACTTTTTTTCACTTTCAAATACAATCCAGTTCATTACCTGTATATCCTGCCTTAATGTAAACCAAATGAGGTGCAAAAAAGGGGCTTAGGTGTAGCCTACAGCTAACTCAGTTACTCGTGGCAACATTATACTTCCTGTTTACAGCAGGAGAGACAATGAGTGGCTTTTTTTATGTTTTACACAATCAGGGGATTTTTTTGACCGAGAATGTCCTGTCAATATTGTTGTTATAGCCCTGGAACACAGATATTAATATATTCTAAGCATCCATACTTCATTCAAAAAAGGCGAATAGTCTACAGTCATGCTGGCGTCTCTGAGAGGCTGTACTTACAGGCACAGCAGTGGTCTTAGCTCAAAGCTAACACCAGCATGACAACATGCTCACAATCACAATACTCACCTGCTGATGTTTAGCAGGTATAATGTTCAGCATTTTCAGTTCAGTTTGTTAGCATGCTAACATTTTCTAATTAGCAGTGAACACAATGTGCAGCTGAGGTGAACGGGGATGTCTTGACTTTTGCAGGTGTTTGGTCACCAAAGTCAGTAGGATTAATTAAATACCTGTAATTTCATAGCAATCCATCCAATAGTTGTTGAGATATTTCTTGTCTGGTCCAGAGTGGTGGACCAGCCGACCAAACAACACACTGGCATTGGCCTGCATTGAGCCATTCCATTAGCATGGCTAAAAACCCCAAACAATTTTAAATTATGCAAAGCTTTTCTATTCATAAAAAGTGTCCTTGTACATACAAAGTATCTTGATGGCATTTCAGCCATCTTTATTCTGGAAATAACAATAGGCTATATGACATGGTCTTACTAACACATGCAGTGACTATGCCATAAGCCTGTAAATAAAGGAAGTGAAAACAGGGGGCCATGGGCTCAGGGGGTTAAATTCTCTCAATACAGCAAGTGGCCTCTTTGACCTTTGTAGGTTCCTTGAGCCCCTTGCCTTTACTGGGAGGGTGGTTACTGCCAATCAGTCACACAGTTATCCTGCTTTCTGGCTTTTCTCACTCTGTCTCCGTCGGTGTCGGGCTCACTCAGCTCTTGCAAACTCTGCCAGGCTTGTGTCAGAAGCAAGATGCTCAATCACTATAGCTGTTTAGAGACCTACCCCACAGTATAGCAAAGGGCTGCCTGCCAGAGCTGGTTAAGGCCTCTATACAGCAATTACAGTGGTGAAATCCTGCAAGTCTGCTTGAAACCACTAGACACTCATGTATTATGCACAAACACACACACACACACACACACACACACACACACACACACACAATCACCACATTTGGTGTTCTTTTGAGATTGTGATTTCCCTCCAGCTTTGGTTTATACTTTGGCAACAGATGTGGATGGCTGATTGACAGGAGGCACATCCCTTAGTAGGCAGGTGTTCGAGGACTCTGGGGGAATATACCGCAATATTAATTCACACATTGCACAAGAAGACTATTGCACGTGACTTCTGCTGGTTTGACTCATTAGATGTATTCGTCTAGTTGAAATTATAAATCGTCATTCAGGCCATTCTGGTTGCACCAAGAGTAATTTGTATAGATAAGATTTTGTAATGCAATTCTTTTACTCTTGATTAGCCTCTAAAGTATTGACACAGAAAGCTTTATGATAGATGAGCAGCAGTAAAATTGAGTACCTGCACACTCTGCCATTTAACCACAGTGCCATCCAGTGGCAAAATGTGACATTACATGTATGTATCTCACTTGCACTGTAGTTAACAGTTGTAGTGGAATATTAGGTTGAAACTAATACTGTTTGATTGGTTGGTGCTTTATTTTTATTTTTCTTCATTCTGCATTAGCTCATTTATTCATCTCATTCCTCAGATATCAATGAGTGTGTGCAGAGGAGCCATAACTGTGGACTTGGCTTTGAGTGTGTGAATACCGAGGGCTCGTTCAGGTGCAACCCCAAACCTCGATGTCCTGTGGGCTTTAACCAGGACGCACAGGGCAACTGCATAGGTAAGACAAATCACCTTCTTAATAAGATGATGATATAATTGCTAATGTTGAAGCAAGGTTTGTTCCCAGTCTTGGGAAAGGGATTGAGGACAACATGTATGGAGATTTTCAATTAATCACTTTCTTTTGGTTTTAATGGTGCTAATATAGAAAATAAACTGATAAGCGTTTGTAAAATGTAATTTAGCATGAATATGTTTCACTGAATGAGGGTCAAACAAGCAAACAAGGGTCTTCAACCTGGTTTACATAAGTTGGTTTTTGTTTTTGAAATTCCTAATCTTGTTCCCAAGCACAAGTGAGTGAACCAGGCCAAGCACAAAATGTCCCCACAGGTAAATCATAGGCACGACTGTACACTATGCAGGTGAATCAGCCATGCAGTGACAGAGGGGTTAAATGCCACACAGACAGGAGATCAGAGCAGTTGCTGTTAGGGGCTACAGAGGGGTGGATAAAAGCCAATCCTCTGTCCTCCTCCAGTACAAACTGATGTTGTGGAATTAGCCCCCAGGGGCAGGAACTGGGGCATGTCGAGGCAGCCGACGCCCCTGTAAAAGAAGTGTAAAAGAAATGCTCTGAGAAATGAGAAAATTGAGAAAACGTCAGACACACAACAAAGTTATCCAAGGGAATGCAACTGTGTGTGTTTTCTTTGATATCACAGTGTGGCTAAAGAGCTGCCCTCTGGTCTCTCATGCCTTGTCTTTGTGCCTTCAGGTCTCCTCTCTTGTTCTGTCTTTTTTTCATCTCTCTCCCTGTTCTCTCTCCCTGTAACAGACATAAATGAGTGTGAGGCTTTGATCCAGCCATGCAGCGTGGAATTTAACTGCATCAACACCGTGGGATCCTACATGTGCCAGAGGAAGATAACATGTAGCCGTGGCTATCATGCAGGTCCCGATGGATCCAGATGTATTGGTATGATGTGTAGTTGTTATACATTAACAAATGACACTCATTCATGAAGTGGTGGCAGCTGAATGTTATCACTGTCATTTAATTGATTGTTCCGTTTCTTTACCATTGTGTCTGTCTTATAGATGTGGACGAGTGTCAGGACAGTCTGCATCGATGTGGCGAGGGCCAGCTGTGCCACAATCTGCCTGGATCCTATCGTTGTGAATGCCAGACAGGCTATCAATATGACTCATTCAGGAGGATGTGTGTAGGTATGTTGAACATCATACACATCGTCACACAGAAGTAGTACACATGCTACGTTGCTACAGATAATTTTTTTTTTGCTTTATAGGCTACATTTCGCCTTCACCCTCCTGTCTCTCAGTTTCCTGCTCATTCTGTTCTCTCCTTCCCTTGCTTTTGCCCTTCATCACTTCTTCACTCGTTTGCACTACTGTACAGCCACCCTCCTTCATTGTCTGCCTATTCTGCTGCTCCTGTTTAGTATTCTGTGGTGGGAGAGCTGCTGCTGTTTCACCGGCTCTGCTGCTGGCTCCTGCAGTAGCCACTGGGCCGATCACGTCTCCTGCTGCAGGACTCTGTTCTGCCCCTGCTGCTGCTCCTGCTGCTCCCTCTGTTTGTGTTTCACTGTGTTGTGACTCTCATGATAATGGACTCTGCTCAAGTGTTTAGACTATCAGCAGGCAGCTGGTCCCCTGACATCGCATTCTCATTGACATGCACACAAACACGCACAGGCATGCACACGTATGAGGCCGTGTAGGGCAGCAAACCCGATCACGCTCAGTTGCACATGTGCACTTGCACACATGGGTGCAAATACATAAATGCAATACACACTTAAAGAGGTATGATGACGCTGCTTCTTCCTCTCAGATGTAAATGAGTGCTGGCGCTACCCAGGCCGCCTGTGTGCCCAGACCTGTGAGAACACCCCGGGCTCCTACGAATGCTCGTGTACCTCTGGCTTCCGCTTATCCGGCAATGGCAAGAACTGTGAAGGTGTGTGTGTGTATTAATGTCTGTCTGCATGGGTGTGAGAGAGTGCATCCATGTGTACGTGTTGGCACATGTAATAGTATGTTTTTGTGAATCTGTACGTGAATATATGCCAGTGTGTGTGTGTGTTTGTTGGTGTACCAGGCTTGTGTGTGCGCATGAACAGTACAGATTCCTACACTGAGCTGATTTTAAAGCTGGCCACTGTACAAAAGGATGCTGAAGAAAGATGGCAGTTAGAGGTATTATTGTATCATACTGTATGTCATACCGTGCCTTCAAGCACAAACCAGTAAAAACATAATTGGCTTAATAACAACAGCTTGTTTATATGTTAGGATAAAAACATTGAAAAGCCTTTGATCAAGTGAATTGTGACAGTAATGAGCTCTAACCTCTAATCTCCAGATGTGAATGAGTGTTTGGCCAGCCCATGCAGTCAGGAGTGTGCCAACATCTACGGTTCCTACCAGTGCTACTGCAGAAAGGGCTACCACCTCAGGGAGGATGGGCACACCTGTGAAGGTGGGGCACACTCTATTACACGTCCCAAATACCATATTTACATCAAACTAATGCTTGGACAAGTTTATGAAGCCATTTCCCATGATTTACATCTTCCTTGTCACCCAGACATCGACGAGTGTTCTCAGAGCATCGGCCATCTGTGCACCTATAAATGTGTGAACGTTCTTGGCAGTTACCAGTGTGCTTGTCCTGAAAATGGCTACACCATGTCTCCAAATGGACGCTCTTGCAGAGGTGATATAACCCTCTAAAAAACAAAACCAACAAAATGCATACACTCACTGTACTTTAGAGACTTCATTACCAGTTCTTTTTAAATGTCTCGGCACCCATTTAACTCTACATAGAGTGTATAGTAATGTTCTGCTCGGATAAATATAATTGGTACTTTTACAGTGGTTCTATAATTACACAGGCTATAAAACTTTATTGGACAATTTTTTTTCCTTGAGCAGTCTTCTTCCCCCCACAGGGACTAGTTTTTGTCTTACATGTTTCAGCAATGATGCTTTTCCTCAAAGTTCAATTGTCCTGTTACTAACACACATTTCCTCTGCTCCAGGCTTTAAACCAACCACTTGTGCATTAACTGTGTGTTTTAGATATTGATGAGTGTGCCACAGGGGCCCATAACTGCTCTCTAGCTGATACCTGCTACAATATTCAAGGAGGGTACCGCTGCCTTTCTCTCAACTGTCCACCGAACTACCGCAAAGTTTCCGACACGTAAGTGATGAAATCTGTTTAAAACCCATACGAATGTTTAATATGATGGCTCATTGATCTTTCAAAAGTTTAACATTCTGTTTTTTTGTGATTAAATAATTGGTTAGATCATTATATGAAGGATTTAATTCAAACAAGAAGAGACAGGGGAGCAAAAGGATAATAAAAATAAATTTAAAGTGGATCAGGACAACTCGTGAATCAGCATTAGATGGCATCAGTCAGTTTAACTGTTGGGGAATCTGCTTAACATGTATGTTTGTTTGCTTTATCACTCTTTTGGGATATATTTGACTCTATTGTTTCAGTAAGAATTGATATAGAGGTAACTGATTTTATAATAATGCATATTATAGCATTGTGCTTTTTCGATCTTGAATTTTTGTATCTGAACATCTGACCTTCCCTTTGAGACAATAAATCTTGTCTCAATGCCTACTATGTTTTATTTAAAGAACTTTGTTGTTGAAATGTGCTATACAACCTGCCTTCCCTGTGTCCCTTGTAGGCGCTGTGAGCGGATCAGCTGTCCTAACTACCTGGAGTGTCAAAACTCTCCTCTGAGAATCACCTACTACTACCTCAGCTTCCAGTCCAACATCGTCATCCCTGCTCAGATCTTCCGCATCGGACCCTCTCCTGCCTACTCAGGAGACAACGTCATCGTCAGCATAATGCAGGGAAACGAGGACAACTACTTCAGCACCCGGAAGCTGAATGCTTACACTGGAGCTGTGTACTTGAATCGGCAGGTTGAAGGTCCACAGGATTTCTTAATTAATGTGGAGATGAAGCTTTGGAGACAGGGGACGTTCACCACTTTCCAGGCCAGGATCTACGTCTTCATCACAGCCAGCACACTCTAACAGTTAGAGATGTGCTGTGGCCACTGTGGACCTTAATTCATGAGGTTCTTTCATATCACTATTTAACAACATCATAAAGTATTCCACTGTCTGTCATGACTGGTTTGAGCAGTTAATCTTGCTTGTATCCAGCTGAACTTAATATGAAAACATTACTGTAAGAGTAGTTGAATATTCAGAAAGAAAAAGTTTGCTTTGTGTCAGTTTCTGTCTTCATAGCAATTGCATGAAAACCCTGTAATGTCGAATTATCTTTTATACTTTTCTCACTAAAATTACATTAATTTCTAAAGTTTAAAAACTTGGAAAATATTGTCAAAAACCCATTAAAATCAGAATCCAAAATAATAACTTTAGAGACCAGACGAGAGTAAAGCATAACATTGATAACAGGCAACCTCTGGCTTTTTCCCAGCTCTTTTCTTTTCAGACTATCCCAGTTTTCAGATAATAAAGTGTAATTTGATAACACTGTGATGAGCAGATGAAGAGTTTCCTATTACAGTGCCTAAACAACTTTGTCTCTTTTCTTTTACCCTGCGCTGCTGTTTTTGTTATGTCTTTGAAGTATTTTATATTATATACTTTTATATTACTCAAAATTGTGTATTTTTTGTATCAGACATATTATGGATAGATGTATAATATCTTTATTGCTACATTCATAAGCTGCAAAGTATTTTAGAAAAATATTAATAAACACCAATGTGATTTGGTGAGTATTGGCTTATTTTATTAATTAGGAGGAATATTATTTTGAGGATGAGTGTGGTCTGTGTTTTTGTTTCATAATCACTCCACAGTAATTTCCACTTGGCAGGCTTATTTGATTATGCACCAATTGTGTCTTATGCACTGTATATAGTGAACATTGTTCCTCAGTGAAGTCGTTAAAGTATATAATCCATTCTTGTCAGGGCATGCCAAACAGTAAATATCCATGCCTATTTACATACCTGTTCACACCTTGCTAGTGAGCTCATCATGAGCGTCAGTCATCAACACACGCCTGTTTGACACACGGACATTTTATGATGGCTAATAAAACCAATGATCATTTACTGTTTGATATTTTACATTAAATTATTACAATCTTCTTTTATTTTTGTGTAACATCTAGTAGCCTCTACACAGATCAACTACATCTACTGCAGATTGTAAAGAGTTACACTCCCACCTACAGGGTGAATGCAGTCCTACACCCTAATATATTGGCTTTCTTCCATGGCAACAGTAGTGTCTTACACAACACAACAGTCTTCAAAAATATAGGGGAAGGTGCACAGAATTCTCATTAATTGTGAAGAAATTTGAACCAATTAAAGTATAAACATTTATAAACAAAAGAGTTACGATGATTTTCTTTTTAATAAGCTCTACTTTAAGCTACAAGCCCCTGCTCAGAGTTCAGTGAACCTCCTGGACCTGCTGTAATCATCGGAAAGGGTGTGTGTGTCTCTGTGACAGCTGTATTAATGCATGTTGCACATCCAAACAGAGCTGCTCGCCAGATTGCTGGTCTCTGAGATGAGTTATACTGTCAAAGGTCATTTCAACAAAAGAGATTGATTTCTGCACTTAATTTAGTTCCTTGCTTGGTGAAATGGTTAGTCCCAAAAGAATGAAGGAAACTTTCAATACAGCTTTCTTCAAGTCTAAGAGCTTCCTCTTGACATAACTCATAATAATAGCTATGTGTGTATGACTGACTCAAGCTCACACCCAGTGACTGAGATGCCACTCTTGTTATGTACAATACATAATGAGCCCTAGAACTGTGATTGATGCTTCTTTCCCCTAATTAGCTTTATCTGTTCTTCAAGATTAGGTGGTTCTGTGTTTCAGGGACAGTGAATCATGCATCCCAGACAGGGGAAGATACACATATCTATTATGGGTTTAGGGACACTGACAGGAAGTTTGGATATGTGCTGGACAAAGGAAGAGGGACTGTAAGAGAACTGTGCTAAAGATCATTAGGCCTGCCATGTACCCTCTGTGTTATAGTAAAATATATACAAAATATATACTGATAACCACTCCTATTAAGCAAATCCTGAGGAAGGTAAATGACAGCTCTATAATGATTTGATTCTGCAGATTTTCTGTATTAAATAAATTCGTCTTTGTTTTCAGGAGATCTGAGAGATGGTTTACACAAACTTTGCAAACTGTTCCAATCTACTAGACCTACATAGCCTGCACCGACCATGAACTGCAACAACACTTGTTCATGTCTGGCTGTGGACTTTTGTTGCATGTCTTTCCCCATCTCTATCTTTTTTGTTTCCTAGCCTTTTACTTATTTATGCTATTTAATAAAGGTATCAATTGCTCAAAAAATCTAGTCAAGTCAGTTTTATTTATATAGCCCAATATCACAAATCAATGTATGGAAAGGAAACTTTTGGAAAGGAAAAACAGCTGCGACTGTACAGCATGTGTCTGGGTAGAGGGCGGAGCAAAGGTGGAGATATAGTGTGATGAGGGGGGGAAGAGGGGGAGGGTGGTGTTAGAGACACGCTTGTCTTTGATAGCTCAGGTGGTCATCACCTGAGGGGGGAAAGCGTTAATGGGCATTCTCAGCAGCGGACAAGCACAGGCTAGCGCTCCCTCTTCCCTGGCTGCCATAAACAGGGGGAAGTATGCATCATTAGATTAGGCTGAGGCTAACTACCTGCAGTCAAGCCCACTTCATACAGTAGCTAGCAGTGCACAGAGTGCACAGACTAGGCCTCCAGCCTCCCACTGATCAGTATGATTGGCTGGGTAGGATGTGGGTCTTGAAGCACAGCACTGTGATTGGTCAATTTGTGGAGCAATTACCACCATAGAAGTGCACCACAGAAAGAGTTATTATTGTAGATTATGTTATGTGTCAACATTTCTATTATAAGCAATTATATTGACAATAGGGTATGATGATTGACCATTGACAGAACACCTAAATTACATTAGGAGATAATAGAGATCCTTATGAGAGCCCAGTCTGTGAAAAACTCAATAGCTAAGTTCATTAAAAGGTTAAAGAATCCTGCAGCAAAAATGAATACGGGTCCATGAAAAGATACAAGTCTTAGACAAAGAATATAACAGTAAGGTTAAACCTCAGCAGGTTTAAATTAAACAATAAAAAATAAAATAGACAAGTAAAGAGTGAGGCATTATGTTTATCTTAACTCCTTTGGAAAAGAAAAAAAGGGCAAAAAAGAGTTGAGAAACACAGAAAGAACAACAACAAGAGAGGAATTTGCCTGAGAGGAGAATGGAGGAAGGTATGTAAGGTTGCCTGTCACTTTGAGGCGCCTGATAGCTCCGCCTGGGTGTCATCTTATCACACTTCAGCAGATATTGCACCATATCCCTTATATTACACCTTTTAAAACGAATTCAATCAAACTGCATGCACAGAAAAATCTAACCAAGCTCTTAAAAGCAAAATTTTGCCTGCAGTCTGACCCTGTGAGAAACCCAGAAGAAATAGAGATCCAGGTTGGAGTATGAGATTTAGCCCAAAGGGCAGATACAGAGGAAAGCGAGGCTCATCCCCTGCAGGAGCAGACTGACCTGAGGGGAAGCTCTTCTTTTCCAAGGCTCCCTGGGTGGGAAGATTTACTGGAGTCTTAATCACAGGTCGACACCTCGGCAGCAGGTTCTCTGACCAATGGGAGAGGAGTCACAGATGATGCGTTGCCTTGTTAACTGCCATTTTTACAGAATGTAATGCCAGACATCTTTGGCATGTGTGACTTTTGACACCACAAACCATGTTTTTTACTTTGTGAATGTACTGTATTGACTCAATCAAGGGTTACATTTGTGGGACTGTATAGCATGAAATGTGTAAAAAAATGTAATTTGCTGATGAGGTTTTAACATTCTTTGACTTTCTGCTGCCACCCCAGTACAATGGAAGTGAATTGAATATTTTTGGGGCTCCCAATTTAAGTAATCGAAAATCAATCAGTAAAACATTCAACAGCACCATCCTTGTCAACCGTTTTGATTCAAACTTGAACTGACAGGACTCACGAGGACCATGACAACTGTTGACTGATGACTGCTGTGTGCTGTGGATCATTCAGAGAGTTTTCTGTTTTTTAAATAACAATTTGCAAATGTATTTATTGTTTTCTATGTTTAGTTCGCATGAGGACTCTCCAGCAAGCTCCTCTCAGGGAGACAAGAAAAAGCTTATAAGAGGACTGTAAGTAATAGTTAAGATTACTGTGTGTGGATTATATAGATAACCTTCATTTTGAAATGTTTTAATGTAGTATCTTAAAATCTGGGTGAATAAAAGCAAAACTGTCTGCATGGATAAACCATAACCAGAAATATGATTTTAGCCAGTGGCATGGCTCTACAGATGGTAATGTTAGTCTGTCTGTTGGCAGGTCCGCCGCTTTGGTCCAGACTGAACTATCTAACTACTAACAACTATTTGATGAATTACAATGGCATTTGGTACCTAGAAGACAAATCCTTCTGTGATTTCCTGACCTTTCTCTGGCACCACCATGGTTTTGATATGTTTGGTTTGAGTGAAATGTCTCAACAACAATTGGATGGATTAGCATGAAATTTGGTAACTTATTAATGTCCCACTCAGGATGAATTAAAATTACTTTGGTCACCCTCCACTTTCCACCTAACGTCATCATCATCAGAATCTTAATTTGTTCAATACTTTGGTTTATGTACTTTGTGTTTAGTGCTAATTAGCATGCTAACACAGTAAACGACAATGGTCAACATATTAAACATTACCTCCTAAACATCTGCATCTCAGCATTATCATTGTGAGTATGTTAGCATGCTAATGTTAGCATTTAGCTCACAACATCGCTCTGCAGTACAGTCTCACAGAGCTCCCATGGCTGTAGATAAGTCCTGTTTGTAATTTAGGTGAACAGCAATTCATTTGCAAATATGAGACCAGCGATAAATGTATGTAGGCTAGTTGACCAATACAATCCAGTAAAAAAATCTGACAAAACTGTATTGATAATAACAGATTGATACAATAGGCTAAGCATTATAAAGTTTATACAGGATGTACACTTTTGTTCAAACTGATTTCTGCCAGATTTCACTAAATTAATAGTGCCATTAAAGTCCTCAACATCTGTACGTCATAATAACATTTAAATTTTGTTTCTTTGATGATGAAGTTGCTGATAATGTGGATGATGATGCCTCAGTAGACCAGTGTGTATCAGTATGTTGTGTTTATCTAATCGTACCACCAATCCATTTAGGTACGATAAAATAAGGCCTTCCCAATTTAAGCAGTAAAATTTCACAATATTCAGCAAATGAATTTGCAAGATGCAACAGGTACTGCACTGCTTTCATGACTGTCTGCATACCAATGTGACCGCAGTCTAACTATTACTCTCTTTATATCTGCCCCCTCCGGCACCAGGGTAGAAAACCGTGTCTTCTCTTTCCAAAAAAAAAAACCCCCCCTCTTCTCTTCAAATCTTCTGTGGGATATGTACATTTGTTTGTGTTTACCCCTACAGCAGTCATTTTATGACAGGCCTGTCATTTATAGAAAGAAAAAGTGAATACAGGATTCTGAAAACTGCTATAAAGACAATTCAGCCTATTCTTGAAAGATTATATATGAAACCGTGTACAGCCACTGTTGTACTAAAGACAACATTCTCCCTCAGTTGTGTTCTCATGTCCACCACATGAGCGCTGGCAGTGTTTTGTTAGAAAGATTGATGCCTGTGTGTTTATCTGGTAAACCCTGTTATATGTGGCAGTGAGAAGTTTCATCCTAACTGACAGCTGCTCAATATTCTTATTCATAAATACAAGTAGCAATCAGCATAAATCATGTCATTCATTGCACTTCAGACGCTTCAAGAAATTTCTTTTAATGACAGGTTGATTTGTTGTTATTTCTGTCTAATTGTCTAACTTGTCACTGATGCACACGCTTATGATTCACAAGCAACACGCCCAGATGATGGTCTTGTTGCAGTGGGAAATTTCCCTAACTCTTCACAATAACTTGCGGGTAGCCTAGGGGACTGCAAGGATGCCCGTTTGCACTCAAGGCGTTTAAGATCTTTCCAGATCCATTCTGGAAAACAACTCCACCTGACATAGAGTCATTTTTCTGTCTGACAGCAAGCCACAGAGCACCAGTGGAAAGTCTCATCATGTTGAAACAGTGTCACTGCAAAGGTATGACAGAGAATTAGCTCTAAGTCCTGTCAGATCTGTTTTCCTCTCTGACAGAGTGGACGATGACATTGGGCACTTGCTTATGCATGCCATCAAAATAACTCACAGTTAATGTTGACCAAAATCAAACCTTAGTTAAATTACAAAAAAAAAGATAATGATCCTCACCTACCCCTACAGTGATATCTAGCCATGCAGAGAGCTTTGGTTTTCATTGCCCAGGTATGCTGAGATAAATCTGTCTTGTGTCTATATGCATATAGTGCATATTTACATAGGGAGTCTGTGGTCTGTGCATTATCCCAAGTGGAAAACAGGGCCACTGTTTCTGGATGTTGCTATTTTTGTGATTTAAAAAATAAAACATTTTTCAATGTACCACAAATAAAATCTCATTCACTTCACATTGTACTGTGGAAGCTGACAGAAAATGAACTGAATGATTTCTCAAAACCTTGGCAGAAAACTATCTACATCAGGGGTCTCAAGCTCGCGGCCCACGGGCCAATTGCGACCCGCATGACGATATTTTGCGGCCCCCTACTTGACAGTAAAGTTTAGGGTTAGTGCGGCCCGCGCATTTTTCTCATACGCACGTGTGTGAGCCGTTGCCAAGCAACGCAAATTAGCAACGTCGGTTAACTGCAGCGTCGTTTATTACGTTGGATTCTAAATCTCTCTATGTACGTTTCTTTTGTCACCAGCCCCAGTCATGTCTTTCTGAAAACCTGCTGTGAAGAGAAAAGTTGACGATGAGCACAGACAATTTCAGGATAAGTGGGAGACGGAATATTGTTTTGTTGAGCACAGGGGCATTCCCACTTATACAAGGAGTACAACATCAGACGTCATTATTTAACGAGACATGCTGAGGAGTATGCAAAATACCAGGGAGATGAGCGAGAGGCCCGGGTCGCCAAACTTAAAACATGTCTACTGAGGCAA